>JANHFL010003149.1:79181-90037 GCA_032468155.1 Oxyrhabdium leporinum | reverse complement strand
TGTAAACCGCCCTGAGTCTTCGGAATGGGGCGGTATATAAATGTAAAAATAAATAAATAAATAAATAAATATAAATGTAAAAATAAATAAATAAATAAATAAATAAAATAAATACATGCCAGTTGCTGGGTATCTGAATTTTGATTGTGTGATCATGGGAATGCGCCAATAGTAAGTGTGAAAAATGGTCATAGGTCGTTGCTTTTTCAGTACTGTTGTAACTCTGAACGGTCACTAAACAAAGGGTTGTAAGTCAATGACTGTAATAAATAAATCAAGTCCATTGGTCATTGGAATTAGGAAGCACAAAGCAATGTCCAGTATTGTAATCAGAATCGAAGATGTACCCTCCTGGATCGGACCCTTGACCCATCAGGTCCATCAATCTGTTCTCAGAGTGACCAACCAACCACACAAGGTAACCTTCTGGTCTCCCAACAGATGGCCTTCAGAGGCTGCCATGAAGACCAAAAGTCTCTGATCCCACAGCTTGGTCTCACTCTTTCTAAAATCAGCCAAGTTGATAGCCAGCGCCTTATCTTATGGCACAATTCCAAAATTTAATTACGTGCCATGTTAAAAAAAATAAACCCTTCCAATTCTTCCAGGATGCAATTTTTATTTACCAAGAAGTAGATTGTGGAATGGAATGGAATAACAGAATTGGAAGGGACCTTGGAGGTCTCCTAGTCCACCTCACTCCTTAGGCAGGAAACCCTACACCACTTCAGACAAATGGTTGTCCAATCTCTTCTTAAAAACTTCCAGTGTTGGAGCACCCACAGTTTCTGGAGGCAATCTTTTCCACTGATCAATTGTTCTCACTGTCAGAAAATTTCTCCTTAGTTCTAGGTTGCTTCTCTCCTTGGTTTTAGTTTCCATCCATTCCATATTGCCGGGAAGGAGGGTTGGTTATTGCATTATTATTTTTTTAAATGTTTTTATATTGTGTTTTTATCCTTGTAAGTCACCCAAGTCGCTGAGGGTGAGTGAGTGACTTGCGTGGCCTTATCAATGTCCTTAAATGAATAAATAAGCAGATGTTTGTTTCGGTGTGATGCTGCTGCCGAGGTTTCTATGCACAGTGGAAGGGTTATAAATAAACAACATGTACTAACACAGAGAGACAAAACGACACCAGCGAGAGGACAATCCCAGGACAATTGTTGCTGGGATTCTTTCTTAGGCTAGTCTGAATGCAGAGTCACTTTTAGCTGTCACAATATGTGGGGGTCCTGTTATGTGGGAAGTTACAATATGCCGAATTGGCAAACGACAAGGTAAAAAAAAACAAACACACCGAACATTTGGTGGGTGGGTGGTTATGTTGACAACCTTAAATCATCTTGCTGCGTATGTGGGTGTCTCTCTATCTCACTGGGACAGGACTTTTAAAAAAGCCAAAACAGTCTAGGTGTTTGGCTTTGAATGTCCGCTGTGTTTACACATTAGCCAGAACAACTCCCCCAATCAACTAAACTGTTACTGAGTTATTCAAGATTTTACGATAGCATCCAGTTCAGATTGAAATTTCTAAGTAACTATTTTTAATTTTTTTTTTTAAAAGAGGAAAGTAATGGACTGGAAGAAAAACTCATGGCGCTTAATTAAGAACAAGTTTAACAAATAACAAACTATCCCCTCTTGTTCAAAGTCCAGGAATGAGTAGAGATTATTTTGTGTCTAGAAAAGCATCGGCATCACATATACACACGCACAAAAACAACAACAACACCACCACCACTTTTGAGTCTTGGGGATGGTCCATATTCTGGAAAAAATAGGGCAAAAATATCACCCACAGAGGACAAGAGCACACTCTTGACACTATAAAATTATCCTGTGATGGCCAAGTCATCTCGGTGATCAGAGATGTTCTCTGTTGTTGGAGGAGATTAATAACAGGAAGTGGAATGTTGGCTAGAGTCTGTTCCACAGAGACGCAGGTCTGTTGTAAATCCCATCCTACGATAGAAAAGAAAAACATATCAGCGCTAGTCTAAACACAAACAGGAATCTGATCTCTTTTGGTAGCTCATCCTGATGAGAACTGAAGCAGTTAGTGTTGGAGGACCAAAAGAGAATCGGTCAAGCCAGGCTATGGAGATTCTTAGTCCCCCAGGTTATCCCAAAGGTGCTTTTTCAAGAAGCTTCTTGGATGAGAAGCAAAACGTCTTCAAAGAAAAATCCAGCAAGTCCAGTTGCCTCTTGAGAAAGCACCTTTGGGACGATCAAGCAATGTTTTAACCTCTGGACGAGGCTGTGAGAGTTAAAGGTATTAAATAAGTTAGCAGATTTCCTTCTTTCCTGTGTGAAACCAGCTCTTCACTTTATAAAGTTTCTCTGAAGGGCTCTGCTTTCTGAATCTATTTCTGATTATGGCTTACTTACCCCTTTAAATCCTCCAAAAATGATGGAAAATCTCACACGATGAGCAGGTTCTGCCTTTTGGGGGTGAAGGAGAGGAGTTATTAAACACTTTGGGTACGGATCAGTTAATTTTCATTGCTTCCAAGACATAGCAAGCCGTTGCCCACTCATGATTAAGAAGATGCTTTTTTATATACATTGTGATAGAAGAAACACACATACACACCTCATGAAGTTAGATACATGAACAAGGGAGTAAATAAAGAGGCTAGTTTTAATTTCAAGCTCCATTAAGAATAGGATAACAAATCAATTTGGGTTAAATGGGGAAATGGGCAAAATGGTGCAGGCATATTTTGAAGACTTCTAAAAAGGCATTAAAGAGAACGAGTGTGGGAAAAACCATTAGCTATTATTTTACTTCTTGGATTTCTTTTACTAGAAACAAAGGCCAAGCTAGAGCCTTCCTTCCCTATCTTCTTTCCCTTTCGATCCTTCCTATGTCCATCTTCCTTCCCAACCAGGATCGCACGAGAAAGTCAAGTTGTCTTCCTTTTATTTCAACAGGCAGAGATGGTCTGTGAGTGGGCCTGAGCCACAAACATTGCCCACTGCTTTTTTTCCTTCTTGGCAGAAGAGTTTTTAAAAGTTAGCATGGGATAACTAGGGGACATGATGCTAAACCTACAATGAATGAGGAACTGGGGATGTCTAGTCTAGTCTAGATCTAAGGGTGACATAATAGCAGTCTTCCAATATTTGAAGGGCTGTCACAGAAATGAGGGGGGTCAACCTATTCTCCAGAGCACCTGAGGTCACCACAAGAAATAACAGGCAGATACTTATCAACCAGAAAGGAGAAATTTTCTGACAGTGAAAACAATTAATCAGTGGGACGGTTTATTTCCCAAAGTTGTGAATGCTCCATCCTTTTTAAGAAGAGACTGGACGGTCATTTGTCTGGAGGCTCTTGCTTAAGAAAGGGGTTGGATTGGAAGACCTCAGAGGTCCCTTTCAACTCTGTTATTCCGTTAAATTGTAGACTATGGTAGATGTGGGAGAGGCCAGCTGCAAAGATTACTCGAAGTTGTCACCAGTGGTTGTCTTAGCTTTCGGCAATGATTGAATGATAGTATAACTGTCACCACTCCTACGTGACAGGGCAGGCTGCTTTCAGTGTCTGTGGTTGTTTTCCTCTTTCTATGCACCGCTGCTCCTTCCTCATTAGCAGGTGAAGTGAACTGGAAAAAATGCTTATCAAAACTACAGTAAAAGGGGATGGGCTGGAATGGGAAAAAAAAAATCATAATGGCAAACTAATACATAAAACTCCCACTGAAGCTTATCTTCTGTGCTAAAACGTATTCTCCAGGCTGTGTCAGATGGTATCGGAAGAGGAGAATACTCTGGAGAAGGATACATGAGGAAATATGTTGGATGTTATTCATTTATTTGTCAAGCGAAAGTTACACATTTGAAGGAACAAAATGAAAAAGTAAAACGCGACAGGTAGGCACTTCCACACACACACCCCTTTAGGAACCTCTTAAATATGGGATGAGGTCCGCAAAAGTTAATTGGTATTAAAACTGGGAAAGTTAGTAGCTGAAACGGGTAAGATATTACAACAAATTAATTTCCTAAGGTCAGGTTTAACACGGTTGTTTGCATGTGTTACATTACAATTAAAACTATATTAAAGAAATTATTTACAGCTAAGACGTTACAATGTACAATTTTGTATGCAATACTTAAATCTGACTGCAAACATCGCAATTCTAAACTATTCAAGCCCAGCCTAGTAGCATAAGGTATTCTACTATGGACAGGAGAATGCAAGATTTTTCTTGTAAAGTACTTCTGAACTTGTTTGATTGTGTTAATGTTAAGAATATTAGGTTCTTAAAAGCTAAACGCTCTACTTTCTGTGATATGTAGCGTACTCTAAAGATGGACAGAGTAGCGTACTCTAAAGATGGCCATCAAGTCAATGTAGACTCATAGTAACCGTACAGATAGATTTTCTCCATGAACCTTTAAGATACAGTATGGATATAGTCATAGTAATAGGACATTTCTTACTACCTCCAAGTTGGGAAGTGAGGACGACTTTCAGTTGGGAAATTCCTAACTCTTTCCATGGCTACCTGAGAGGTGGAGGATGAGGTATCCCAAACTTGTATTTGTATTTGTAACTTAGAGTATGGTGTCACATCTGATCCAGCTATCACCACTTTCCTTGAGTATCTTCCATAAGCTATTATATCCATTTAACACAATTCTAAAATCTGTCTTTATATTTCCAAGATTTTTCTCTCATCTGCAGCCCCTATTTCAATAGAAGCCCTTTAGATATTAGCAACCATCCGTTGATGAAATATAGTGATGTTCAGTGGATAAGTGGGGAATCTCTGTATCTTCTGAATTTTGTTGTTCTCAAACTCTCTTTTCAAGTTCACAGAAGACCATTCTGGGGGCTTTTCCAGAAACACTCCTGGAGGGCAGGGAGAAATGATTGAAACAATTTGCCTTCCCATGAAGCAATTCTTCCCTTGGTTTCTTTGCCTGCAAATTTGGTGCGGGATTTTGAAAAAAGAAAAGGACAGAATAACAGAAGAGTGGGAAGGGACTTTGGATGTCTTGTAGCCCAGCCTTTGTTCTCAAACAAGAGACCCTCTGCCATTCTAGACAAATGGCTGTCCAGTCTCTTCTTGAAAATCTCCAGGGATAGAGCACTCATAACTTCCAGAGGCAAGTTGTTTCGCTGATTAATTGTTTTGTCTGGAAGTTTTTCCTTAATTCTAGATTGGATCTCTCTTTGACTTCTTGTCCTTCCTTCAGGTGCTTTGAAGAATAGATTGACCCCCTTCTTCTTTGTGATAGCTCCTTAGATATCGGAACACTGCTCTCATAGCACCCCTGGTCCTTTTTTTCCCAAATAAAGTAAAAGAAAGAAACATTGTCCTTCCCCTTCCCAAATCTTACACAAATTTCCTGCATTGCATTAAAATCAGACCCCCTATAAAAAGCATGGTCTGCTCTATTCTGTGGCCTGTGAAGAGGAATGAAAGAGACAGAAATTGTGGATGTGGATGCATTTTGAAAGAGAAAGAGGCAGGGGAGGCTCACTCATCACTATTATGAAGGTCTGGCAGGAAAGCAATCATCAACTTTAAAAAATATCCCTGTTTTTTTCCTGAGAGAGTCTAGAGAACTCTTTATCAATGTATAGCAGAAAGTACATTATGGAAAAAAAAAGGAACTTGAAGATATACCACTCTTGACCTATAGATATTTAACAATTGGGGTCAAGCAAGCAAATTCTTTTTTTTTTTCCTACTTGAAAACCAAATCATCATATTTTCTTAACAGGGAACTAATACTGTTGTTCTCTCTATAGGAGAGCAATCCCAGCTTTATCAACATGTCATTTCTACAGCAAAGGGTTTAAGAAACATCAATTGACTTAAGAAATGACTTAGACTCCCATAAAGCTTTCTGTAGAAAGGGGAAAGGAAGAAAATCAGATAAAGGGAAAAACAACAACAATGTTTTAATCTAAGTCATTTCAGAACCCATCATCGGCCAAAGAATAAAAGGGAAGCTTATTTGCTTGGCAATGGACTTCTTTGCTTACTTCATAACAGCACAAATAATCTCTTAAAAGGTCTGGGATTTTTCCATGCCATTTTGATATAATCAAATGGAAGACCCATTTAGCCTAACAAGCATTGTGATTAAATCATTCACTCGCAGATCAAAGGAGAATTTTTAATTATGTAAACCGGTTGTTGAGACACATAAAATGTTCCATTAAGCTTCACAATGAATACGTCAAATATTTAGGAGCAGCTTTGACTGGAGAGGTTGGGTTTCCCCCACCCCCCCACCCCAATTTTCTTTGGGGGAAAAAAAAAATAAAAATAAAAGTTAACCATTTGAAAATGTCCCCTGGAATCTATTGATTGGGAAGGAAGCTGTTTTGGAACCTGTAAAGCAGAAAGCAGCCAAGATACTTTATTACGTTCTTTCAGCCACCTCTGGAATTACTTTCGTTTTTTGTTTTCTTTCTGCAAATGGCACTAAAAAACATTTTGTCACCAGATGTTGATTATTGAAGGGGGGGGAGATGCCCCGTTTGTACCGTGGATTTGTTCACAGCGTGGTTGGTCTTCACCGAGGGCAAAATCCCAGGACTGTGTCTATAACAGCTAACTATAAAGTTTCCCACAGGGGAAAACAGAGGGCAGAAGGAAGTCTGAATTGCAGGAGAACGGTGAGGATAAATTGCGTCGAATTTATGCCATCTCTCACGCCCAGAAATGCTACGATTTTACTCTAGGCCAGCATGGATATATATATATATATATCCATATATATACTTCATTATTAGATTAGATCTGTTTCGTAGCATAATTTCTGCGGGCAGATTACAGAACGAATGAAAAAGCCCATTTAAAAGGTTCTTCATAGCACACGGAAAAAAAACAACAACACACAAATAACAAAAGCCACCGTTTTAATAGGAGGGCATCTAATATTTCAAATCCCTAAGAATACCTCTTTTTTTTTTTTTCCTCTTTCTTAAATTCCCAGGAAAAATTGTTTTAATCTGGGGCTGAAACATTAACCACACTGACCTGGTTTGCTTTCCACAGTTGGAGGAATCTATTCTAAAAGAAGCTTCTGAAATTGATCGAAGTCAACATATCTTGAGAATTTATTATGTATTTACTTGTTTATGATTTATTGATATTCCACCCTTGTTTTTTGTAAGAAACAAGTCAAGGCAAAGAGCATATCTAATACTCCTTTCTCCTCCTATTTTCCCCACGACAACAAGAAGCTCTGTGAGGTGGGCTGGGCTGAGAGAGAATGACTGAGCCAAAGTGGACCCAGTTGGCTTCCATGGCTAAGGTGGAACCAGAAGTCACCATCTCCTGCTCTCTAGCCTGGAGCCTTAACCGATAGACCAAGCTGGCTCTCTATTAAACAAATTTATATCGTCACTCCTCTTGCAAGGAGTGGCTCTGGGCAGCGTACAACAAGCGTATAAAAGCAATCATGATTAAAAATCAAAACATTATTAAAAATTAAAAGATACAACCACAAGACTATCTCTATCTCGTGGGAGATAGTAGATGTGTCAACTACAAGAGTGGAACCCTTGCAAAATGTTTCTGCCTCTCTGTGATCGCAAGTCTGAGGGCCAAGCCAAGTCTTGAGGGACCTTCAGAAGTTTAACGGGGATGGAGCCAACTTGATTTTGGCGGTGGGGTGGGGGGAAGATATATCTAGAGAAGTCCAGCATGAGTAACATAGGGTTACAGAAATGCAGCAGAACATAAATATATCTTGTGCCAAGCTCAAACGGAGCCAGATGTTTCTCTCTGTCCTTCAAGTCCGGATGGATCCAGTTACTAGCTTGGACGAGCAAGGTCAAAATTATACGGGGAGAATGCGAGCCTGCCATCCCACATCTCAGTTTCTCCTCAATCTAGGTGCCCTCCAACCAGCACTGTTGAGAAACCTAGGAGTTGAGATTCACACATCTGGAGGATGTCCCAAGGGTGCTTTTTCAAGAGGCAACTGGACTCTCCCAGAAACCATGACCTGGATGACTGAGAATCTCCACAGACACATCTGGAGGATGTTCCGGTTGGGGAAGCCTGCCCTTCAAAAGGCCAACCTGTGTCTACCTTGAGTAACCAGATGTTTAGAACCTTCTTTCCTTCTCTTGCCCATGGGTAGCTCCATGGCTGCCAACAGTGCACTGAAACATCAGCCTTTGGCATCACAAATGGGCTTTGATGATTTCAATATGGCCCTTTCATAAGGAGTGATGTGGCATGACCTTCCTTTACGAAAGAGCACCCTTGTCCATGAGGTGTCCAGAAGATGGGTGGGTAGCCTTCTCCATAAACAGATTGTTAACTGGCCATGCTCTGTGGGCCCTCTAACGAGGAAAGATTACACTTCAAAGCAAACAAACAGCCGGGGCAGTTCTGCTAAAATATTCAAGCTGTATTGGTTATTGAGTAATTTATTTCTTGCCAAAGTTTTACTAAGGGAAGCAAATCATGGGAATGGAAGGCTGCTGACACTAAATAATCTTGGAAATCGGAGGGAACAGTTGTAAGAAAACTGATTACTACTTAAGAATGATGAACATAAATCCTTCCAGACTCTCAAGGCCAGCTGTAGGCATCAGCAGTTTCTTCCCACTCTACCCCCCTCTCCCCCCACACCAGAGGCTGTGCCTCCTCTCATCAAATCCACACAAACGACAACACTAGTGTGCACACTTGGGGAGAAATAGTGTGCAGCGCTGGGGCACCATTTGATCTCGCTGATCATTGCCTTAAGACCTCGGTGCAGAATTTGATTGGGCTGAAGGCTGGACAGTAAAAGGAGAACATCACGTTCCAAAAACCATGGCTAGCATGAAGACAAGTAGAACAGAATAGACTAGAGCTGGAAGGGACCTTGGAGGTCTTCTAGTCCACCCTCCTGCTCAACAGGAGAACCTATACCATCTCAGACAAATGACTGTCTCCTTAAAACCCTCCAGTGATGGAGTGGCCACGATTTCTGAAGGCAAGCTGTTCCACTGATTAACTACTCTGACTGTTAGGAAATTTCTCCTGAATTCCAGGTTGCTCCTCTCTTTGATTAGTTTCCATCCATTGTTTCTTGTCCTGCGCTCTGGTGCTTTGGAGAATAATTTGACCTTTTCTTCTTTGTGGCAGCCCCTCAAATACTGGAAGACTGCTATCATGTCACCCCTAATTCTTCTTTTCTTTAGACTAGCCAAACCCCAAACCTGCAGCCATTCTTCATATGGTTTAGTCTCCAGGCCTTTGATCAGCTTAATTGCTCTTCTTCACTTCAATTAATGGGCAATAATAGAGCATGGGTGGGCAACAGTGGTCCTTTACGAACTGTGGACTTCAGCTGCTAGAATTCCTGAGCCAGCTGAGGAAATTACCTTCTCACTTTTTCCCCAACCATACAACCTATAGTGACCCCCCCCAAAGGGCCCATGGACCCTAGATTAAAACCCCCAGAGCCAGATGCTGTAAGTAGACCTACGCAGATCCAGGTCCCCACATGAACAGGTAGGCTGAGCCAACGGAATACAGGTGTGTAATCTCTAAATTAAATCCTTTCATGGTGAGGTTTGAGAATAAAATAAAAGACCAGCTAAAGAGATATTCATAGCGAACAGCGCGAATGAGTCTGACTCATCCTTTGCGGACTGAAGAATTTCAGGATTTTCCCCCCCTCCAAAGACAGCAGCTAGAAGCGTAGAACATGCCAGATCTTGTTTTTTGTTAATATATAGAGACACCCCCCAAAAAAATCTCTGGCGATACTTATAATTGTCTTAATAGCCATTTTTTAAAAACTTATCTTGTCAGTAATGTTCAAAATATTATACTTCTTCCGAACAAGTCCAAACTGGTCAGGAATAATTATAAATGATTTCAGTTAGGAAACCATTTCTTGTTGTCTGTTTTTATACATTTTGGAATAACAATTCCCTGATTGCTATTCCAAAAGGGGTCTTCTCCTCTGGGGATGAGGTGTTTGGCTTGGGAATGAGATGGGTGGTCAAGGGATTCTGGGAGTCGAAGTCCACAAGTCTTAAAGTTGCCAAGTTTGGAGATCCCTGTTCTAACTCATCTCTCCTCTTCAGTCTCCCCACCCTCACCCCAGCCAGAATAACTCAACCATAAATGAGAGTCAAATAGATTTCCCAGGACAGGCCTTTGCACAACTCTTTTAACCTGGCCCATTTTCAGGGTTGGCAGGATACATAGAGCCTCCAATGCGTACCGTTTATACGGTGCCATGGTACAGCATGCATAAACTGGAAGCCATTTGTGGAGTGTCTTGAGAAAGGACCTGAGATTCTTGGAAGTTGATGGACTCAGGTGAAAAGGACAGAGTTCCTCACAGGGTGGAGGCACGTGTGACGCGGATGTTTGCTCCACCTGGCTCCTCCCTGGAGCCAGAACAGGGGTGAAGAATTTGGGAGAGTGAGATGCTCTCAGTGCAACTAAACAACTTCTGTCTGATCCCCAATGGGTTCCTTCCTAGGTGCACGGATCCAGCTGATTTAAGCCCTCAGGATGGTGCACTCCCAAGCTGCAGTCGTTTTTAGAAAAAGGATGCTTTAGCATCTGTTTGTGCTTTTATTACTTCACAGCTGGACTACTGAAACAAGTTCTTTGGGGCACTGCTCCTGAAGACTAGTTGGAAACTTAAGAGGGTGCAAAGCCCAGCTTTATTGGTTACCGATTTATTTCCTGGTGGAGTTTAAAGTGCTAGTTATTACCTGCAAAACCCTCCGTGGCTTAGCTACAAGCAACTGGCAAGAATTCCTCCCAAGGTGATCTACCTTTCCTGACTGAGGGGTTTTTAAAGGGTTTTTAAAGTTTTAGAGTAATTTGGTACTTTGTTTTAAATAGCTGTTGTGAACC
>JANHFL010003148.1:106598-119439 GCA_032468155.1 Oxyrhabdium leporinum | reverse complement strand
GCTTATAAGCTGTAAACCGCCCCGAGTCTTCGGAATGGGGCAGTATATAAATGTAAAAATAAATAAATAAATAAATATCGCTAGTATAGAAGAATTGTACTCGGGTGAAAGCTGGAAGGAAGCATGCCGGTATGCATGATGATCTTAGATTTCTTGTATACTGTGGTATTTGGAGACTGAATTCTAGTCCCCTTTAGGCATGAAAATCAGCTGGGTGACCTTGGACCAGTCACTCTCTCTTAGTCCAATCCACCATACAGGGCTGTTGTTGTAGAGAAAATAGGAGGAAAAGTATTATGCAGCTTTGAGTTACATGTAGAGTAATAAAGGCAGGATAAAAACCTAATAAATAAATATTTAAGTATCCATTGTTAGCTTTATGGTGACATCAAGAACATCAGGGAAAATTTATGTTTTGTAGATGGGTCTCAGCTAAGGTGGATGCTGAAGTATAAATTGTTGAAATTCATAATATAATTTGAAGAGAAATTCATTTCCATGTCTCCTGATAATGAATATGTCATTACTGTATCTCAATCAAAGAAAGGGCTTTATGGGGTAAGAGTTAAGACAGTGTTGTTTCAGATCAACTATGAAGATGTTGGCATATCACTGAGTGTTGTATCTTATGATTCTTGATGAATGTATTTTTTTTGTACACTGAGAGCTTATGCACCAAAGACAAATTCCTTGTGCGTCCAATCACACTTGGCCAATAAAGAATTCTAGTCTATATTGTAGAGCAGGGGCGTCAAACTCTATTTCATTGAGGGCCACATCAGAATTGTGTTTGACCTCGGGGAGGCCGGGGGGGCATGACCAGGGTGGGTATGGCCAGCTCAATGTCACTTGTGTCGGGAGCTCCTGTGGTGGCCTGAGCGCTCTGCCAGCGAAAATGGGCCCCCGAGCTCTGTTTTCAGCTGCAACGACCTCCTGAAATCCTCTGCCAGCGGAAACGGGAGGCCCTCCCAAGGTCCGTTTTCGCTTGCAGAGGCACCCCTGGGCACTCCTTCACTGTTTCCAGGGCAGCCCCACGGGCCAGATCTAAGGGACCAGATCTCCCAGGCCCCTGGGTCCTGAGTTTGACTCTCCCCTGTTGTAGAGTCGTGTATACACATGGATGTGCAACTGATTGGCAGATATATATTATTGCCAGAGGTAAAGTGGTACAAAAATTGTCAAGGTGTGCTATTTTGTCATCATTATGATAGTATTCCTGATAACTTGAAGTCCATGTTTGTGAAGGATGTTATGTACTACCTCAACATATATTGTGGCTAAGATGGTTTTTCAGGAAAATTGTCTATGGAGTTCAATTTTCTTAGGAAATTTGTGGTGACTCTTATACTAATAATATACTCTTATACTAATACTAATGCCATGCGGTTCATGAAATCTGATATTCCAAGTTATGATAATTCCAGTATTGGATATAAAGGGACAGACCAGGTTGTCTGGCTTGTGTATTTTGATAAGTAGATAAAATATACTTGGTCATCTCATATGATGTTTCATAGTTCATATTTTGTTATGAGATTTGACAGAAGTTGGTAGAGATAGTTTCTCTACATAGTGTTTGTTCTTTTGATAAAATAACTGTTTGGAGACCCCCTCTGTCAGGGCAGATATTGGTAAGAATAGTGATCTCATGGAACATTCTTCATTGCTATTTCTACCACCTTAAAAAAAGACTTTGGCTATCAAGTGAGAATCTGTTCTCTCCAGCAGTTAAAACAGAAATGGCCATAGAGTATGGAGATCTGTGGCTAGATGGGAAGGAGCAGTCCTGCAGCAAGGTTGTTGAAGACCTGAAGCTCATCCGTCAGATAACATAGATTGAAGGCATGACCTTCTGTATGTATGGGTAGGTCTCCCTTTGCTCTGTGTAGGTGATTCTTGGATAAGAAAAGCAACTGTTCAGATTTCTTATTTTCCCTTTAAACAACTGTGTTATTATTAGAGTGCTGAGGATTTTCTTTAGACTTAATATATCTGAGGTAAAGCTTACATTTAAAACATGTTATAGTATAGGTACAGGTAACTCTTTATGTTTTCTTTACTAGCAGGGTTGTTTTTTTAAAAAAAATTCCTTTCCCGATTTATAAATACTTTAGATACCCTGACTATTAGGTAACAAAGGAAAGACCTACCGTACCAAACTTTGAGTTTTTTCTTGCATGTAATGCTGACTAGAAAAAACCTCTGAAGTTCCCTGGAGTGTTACTGATGACCAGTTTTTGGAAAGAATGCAACTGCTGTTGGGCTTATCTCAATGTACTGCCCAGATGTACCTTGCCACAGCAATTAATAACTTACTTGGTTCATCGCTAACAATACAGTAGCACCCTATTATCTGTTAGAGTCCTTCTGTGCAAGGTAAAATAAAACTATGATTCAAACCAACAGCTGTTATGCCAGAAGGCATGTAATATAGCTGTATATAAGATAGAAGACATAAGTAGCGTGAGAGGGTAAGAAGAAAAAAGATACTGGCCAGAAGGCATGCAGGCTTTTGCCAAGTGCTTCTATTGGCATCAGAGAGGGATATTGGCCTTGGAGATATATAAATAGACGCTTGTCTTTCAACAAAACCTCAGTGTGGATATATTGGGAAGTCAAAATGAAAAGAAGTAAGCCTTACACAGCAATTGCTATTTTAATCCACACTGCAAATTGTGTAAAGAATGTCAAAGAAAGTAAAAATCATTTTGACCAAAGTTAACTTTTCACTCATTGTTCTGGAAACCACAAAGAGTGTGTTATAAACCAAGAGTCTGGATTGGGAGAATGTAGAGAGAGAACCTCAGTGGTTTCTAGGTAGTCTTACTTCTGAAATGTCACATTTGTGTTTTAAAGTGAGCTTGAGAAAAGGAGGGGAAAGAATAGAAGCTAGGTAAAGGACCTGGCAAGTTTGTTCCAAAATGCTGGAGCCTGGTACTAAGTTTTTAGTAAAGCCATGCTCTACTTATTCTGACAGTTCAAATCTAGATTTTGATTCTGATACAGAGACAGAGACAGGGCCTCCAAGCTCTACCTCAAGAGCAAAATATCTGAGAAAGAAAAGAATGCTGTGCAAGACTGGAAGAGCATTTTGGGAGTGAGGGTCTACTTGTGAATTAAGGCCTACTTCAGACACCTAGTAGCTCATTTCTGCAGTTAACTAGGAACCATGGTGGCACAGTGGTTAGAATGCAGCATTGCAAGCTAACTCTTCCCACAGCCAAGAGTTTGATCCTGACGGGCTCAGGGTTGACTCAGCCTTACGTTCTCCTGAGGTTGGTAAAATGAGGACCCAGATTGTTGAGGGCAATATGATGACATTTGTAAACCGCTCAGACTATGCTGTGCAGCACTATGGAGTGGTATATTAGCCTAAGGGCTATTGCTATTGCTAACCATGGTCAGCATCAATTGTATTGGTGTGGCTAACAGAAGCTTCCAGTATTTAATTATCTGACTGAGAATAAATACTAAAACAATGTTTACATTAGACTACTTTAATTTCACAATTCCAAAGTTAGCATTTTAAAAAAAGAAATTCTATAATTTGACAGAATCTAAAGGTTCTTTGATACCGATATTGGATCTTCCTGACTTGAAAACTAGACTGGAACTAAACTATTGTATTGTCTTAACTATTGTATTGTCTTCAGTGGTTTTTATCTAGAACTGTGTGACTGCTGTCATGCTATGTGTGAAATCTGAGACAATAGTGTGAATACAAAGTGGTAGAACCTGTTGGTAGAGCAGCAGCATATGTTTCTAATATAATGCAATGCATCTTGCTACACACACTGGGATACAGGATTTTTATAACCATAACAGCTAAAGGTGTATTTTGAGCAACTATGTTGTATTTTCTTTTTCCTGGAGAACAGTGATATTTAATTTATAATTAAGAGTTTTGGGGCATTTGTCCAGTAATACAATGAATGGAATCAGATAAGTCAATTAGTGGTATTGTCTGTACTGTTGTACTGTTACAATACAGCCCCCAGAACTGTTTGGTTTATGTACTTTGAGTAACAGATAAAAGATGCCAAATGAAACAGCTGTGTAGGTAAATTTGCCTCTGTATATCTTAAGGATATTCTTTTATTAGGTCATATGGATCCTTTTAGTCTTCCTCTATGAGATTTCAGAATTTCAGCTTGTGAAATGCAGAATTGGAGAACTGCTTCTCAAGTTATTGCTTATGATGATAATAGCACTTCTTGTCAGCTAATTTATAGTCATTATTTTGATTCAGGAATTTTATATGTTAATACTGTGAAATAGATATGTTATCTTGGCAAACTATGAAAATATATGTACCAAAACAGAAATTGGTGCACCAAAACACTTGTCATTTATCAAATATGCTTCACGTGAGTGCACCGTTAAAGTATAAACATGCTTTGTTACAAACTTAGATAATCAGCCAGCATTCTTAACTGAAAAAGTTTTACTTGCTAACAACTGTATAGCAGGGTAGCAGTGGTACTGAGTTGTTTTTAGTTCCCTCTTAGCAGAAGACAGAATAATTTGTAATTATTTGGTCCATGAATTTGGTATGACTTGTGGGGAATGTTTTTTTTTCTTATTCATATAGCTCAAAAGTTACTGATGTTCAGGATTTTGGTGTAGCAATATGCAAAAATAAACATAAGGATAATTTATGTTTTTCTTTTTTTAAAATAAAAGCCTTTCTGATTTTTCTGTTATTATCATATTCAGCAAAAATCATTCACATAACTACCTCCCCATGGACTTAATTCAATGTTGGTTGATGCACAAATAGCAAGTGAGTGGGTAGCCTTATGGCCATGGAGCATAAAGGTCCCATCAATCATGTCCATGGTATTATATAGGGAGAAGGGCATGGAAGATTTGAGTAGCTCAACAGTTGTAGCTTTATATAATATCTGGCTTTTATCATTGTGGCACATTCACCATACATACATTCATGCTGGACTTAGAATACGTTTGTCCTGTTGGGTTTACTGGTTTGCAGATTTGTCCTATAACTACATAAAATTGATGTTCGGCACTTTAGTAGATCTTCTGTCAAGCACAGCTGAGTACCAATAATTCTCTCATATTCCCGTAGGTCAAAAGGCAATCAATTGATTTAAGTGAGGCATGGAGATTGTGAAAAGGGATAAAAATAAAAAGTCATTGACTAGCTGGGTTGTTTTCCATTACTAGGGCAATGGTAATTTGTAGAGAAAACCTTTAAAAAAAAAATCCAGCAAGCCATGCCTTAAAACATGTTTATCTCTTTTGTTTCCTTGCCAGTCTCTCATGCACAAACATGCTAGATAAATCCCCAGTCTCATGTGGATCCTGTGGAGATCAAATGCTGCTGGCACAGATGCTTGTTTACTCAGGAGCTGTGCTTTGCCATTTAACACCTGTGTGCTCCCTGGTAGGAATTTCTCCTGGGAAAGAACGTCATGTTTCTGAAGGTGTTATTGGAATAGGCATTATTTAACACTGGTAGATTATCAGATTTTGTCATTGTCTGCTTTCATGTTTTGGCATGGTTTTTTTTAATTGCTCTACTCATTATGCCACTTTTTTTAACATGGCAAGAAGTCTTTGATAATTGATAAGAATTTCTTACTTCATTTTTACAAAAATAAAACAGGCCTTTTAGATATTTATTAAACAGTAGATTATTTGTTTCAGAATCATGAATATGTTTGAATTTAGATCATCCTTTGGTTCTAAAATATCATGCAACGTATCCAATTCTCCTCTGATTTTATTTGTCACCTGACTTAATATAATGCACCAAAAACAATACCTGTTTGCAAATGCCTCATCTCCATTGTAATAAATCAGCAAATTTTAAGCTTATAATAGTTCCTTTGAATATCTGGATTAGGACAAATGCTTTATAAAATTTCTCTTTTGCTCCCACTTCCTTGCTTCACCATCTGGTTGGCACCATTTTATCATATCAAATATTTCATTTGTAAATAATAAAATGATCTAGTGTCCCCATGCAACATGTGGGATCTATGCAGAAGCTAGTTTATCCTACTGGAAATTTAGCTAAAATCAAACCATTAGAAAAAGGCATGGATATGAAATGTGATGACATTTTTTTGGCCAATGAAAAATAACATGACTCATTTTACACTGGTAGATTTCCTATATGTGAAACAGAGAGCCAGGAATGGAATCTTGTATTCTATAATACAATTAGTTGTTTAGATGGGATAAGGAGAGTCATGAATATGTGTATTCTAACGCCTATAATAATTGTTGAGAGGTGGTGAATTACGAAGTGTAATTTGTCATATCATTGTCCTTAAGTTAGAAGCCTCCAAACTTACATTGGCTAAGAGTTTCAACTGGCGGATGGCTGGACATAATGGAAATTTTAGTCAGATATATCTGAAGGCCAATATACTGGAGAAAGCTTGCTTTCCATTTCACATATATATGAGTTCCAAAATCAGTCAAGCCAAGATCTTAAAATGAAAGAACTAGAACAGAGGTATCAAACTTGCGTTGTCATGGCATCGTCACTTGATGTTTTGCGACTTTTTTCCCCTTTGCTAAACCGGGCATGGGTATGGCCAGCGTGTGGCGCATCCTGAACTAGAACATCCCATGTGCTTCAGTAATAAAAAAAAAATCCAAAATGTAACTCCCTTAAACTTTTGTAAACGTGGCAAGATAATAATTTCCCAAACTGTATGATCCAAATGCCAAAAACTTGATGGAAGATGGAGTGGTCCAAGGCCTTCCTAAAACTAATTGCAGACCATTGTCCATCTGCTCTAAGTTTTAGGCATCCTCTGTTTGTGTTATCTTCTATGTTTGGATATATAGCTTTTGACTATATTTGTATCCCACCTTTATTATTTTTACAAATATTCCAAGGCAGCGAACATACCCAACACACCTTTCCCTCCTATTTCCCCACAACAATTATATAGTATCAGAATAGGCTAAATAAACAACAGCAAGCAGCAAATACAGTAAAGATTTATGGTAAGATACTAGAAATTAAACACAACCAAAACAATATTTTGTGCTTCTTAAACTTTTTTGTGCTTTAAAGTTACTACTATAAAACATTTTTATTACTTTTTATTATTTAAATTATTTTAAACATATACTTTATTGCCTTTTAAAAAACAAATCTTTATACTAATACTAATACTAATAGCCATTTAATTGTCTGATTTACTAGAGATTTTTAATTATTTTTTATTTTTATAATCCTTTAAAAAGTAAATACTAAAAATTATTATTAAGATAGATTCCTGTTGAGTCTCTTTGAAATGTTCATGAACGAGGGGCCACCACAAAGACATCCATTGTCAAAAAAACCCATTTATTTTATTCAGCTGACAGGGAGGTTTATGATACCTTGGCTCCCAATTCTATTTTTTAGTTCCTTTAGCAGATCAGCCTAATGAAGCATCTCTGTTAGATATACTAGGCTCTTACTTGTAGATGGCAGAAAAACCTTCACATTAAATGGTACAAAAAAGCAGAAGGTTTTGATGAGGTTTTCAAGGCATATAAATTGCTGGGGCTCATCTTTAATAATACTTACACCCCTACTCTTCCAGTCATAATTCAGTGAGTTTTTATGATTCTTGTTAATTTATTTTCAAAAATAACATATAAGAAAGCATTGTTAAGAATATTTGTTGTGTTCACACATGAGTTCAGTATGTGTTCAGGCCTTATGTCTTACTGGATGAGAATTCTGGGAATTATATCTTGTCTTCTTCAAGTAGGGAAAATGCTACTTTATTACATTAGCAGAATAATGAATTTCATTAGCAGGATCCAGAAGTGCTGTAAGAAATATGTTGGAAACAGGCCTAAAAAGTTTTACTGATTAACCTGGGTAATGATTCTTTGTGAGTGATCCATAGGGTCATTAATAGGGACATGGGTTGCAGGGAGTCCATCTGTCAAGATCTTTAATCAAAGTGTTTTATTACAACTAGTATCTTCTGCAAAACAACAAGGGCAAATGCAGTGGCAAGTCACTGATCATTGAAGGCAACCCAGCTGTCATTAAAGGTCTTCCCTGAATAGATGTTCTGTTAAGAGAGCCTACTTGTTTGGGATACCTCGTTCATCTCTTAGAATTTGTAAGGAGGAATATTAGGAAACAATATTGCTGAGAAACTGTAAGGAAGAATATTTTATATCTCCAAGGCTTCACCTGTTTGAACATTTTTGCAGCCTATTTATAGGTAGAGAAACAATTGCTATTTGTGGTCTATGCAGGATGCATTCAGCATAATCTGGCATTGTTGGACAACTTTTAAGATCATGTTAACCAGTTCTGGATTGGGTTGACCTACTTGCCTTTTTTCCCTAGTTGGAAATAAGTGGTGGGTGGTTAATTTAGGGTACTGTAAATAACTTACTCATTGCTGATAATTTACTCATTGTAAATTGTGGGGGGGGGTGGGGTGGATGCTTTTTTTTTTTTAGCCCTCTTTGGATCTAGAACTAGACTATAAGTCTCAGATGCATATTATTTCCCAACGAAATCTGGGGCGATGAATCCTGAATGCTTCCAAAGCCATAATAGAATCTTGAAATCACTTCTGTCAAAGCCATCAAAATCTTAAATATGGTGACAGAATTATGAATTATGAAAATATTCAAGCTTTGCTTACATATTTTGCACCATGTAATCTGATTTTTCCATATCTCTTACTCATTGAATGGAAAACAGAAATTGTCATACACAAAAATTTAGTCCACATTGCCCTGGATTTGTGGCTTATTTTGGCAACCCATCTATAATTTGATTATAGATTAAAATTAGATGGATGGACTATCTTAATGAACAATGGAAATAGCTAGGTATGTAGTTCAAATATTTCTGTGGAGCTTTGCAAAACACTGTTACCAACAATATTTTTTTAAAAAATCTGTTTTGTACTTCAGGTCTGATACTATGTAATGGTTTTTTGGAAGGATCAGTTTGTCAATTCTTAATTGCTTACTTTAAGTAAAGAACCCACATGAATTCTGATGTAAATATTTCACTTTTTAGCATCATGGATTTAGCAATTTTAATATTATATAAATAAAGCTATCTCTCTGTTTTTCTGAGAAGAGTAGGTAAGCCAGACAAGAGTGATATTATACACTAAGCATAGCATATTCATGTAATTTATGAGGAACCAAATGCCTTTGACCTTTTTGAGTAGTGTTTTAGTTTTCCCCCTTTTTTCTTGCTACAAAATAACAACAAAAACAATCCATTAAGGAGGAAAAGACAGAATAACTGAGTAAAGATGGTTTCTCATGAGAATGTTTTCTGCATTATAGAAAGCTAATACAATCCTTGGTTGTATAAACAGAGGCATAGAATCAAAATTATGTGAAGTATAAGTACCACTTTATAAAGCCTTAGTAAGGCCACACCTGGAATACTGCATCCAGTTTTGGTCACCACATTACAAAAAAGATGTTGAGACTTTGGGAAAAGTTCAAAGAGCAACTAAGATGATCAAAGGCCTGGAGACTGAAACACATGAAGAACGGCTGCAGGATCTGGTTCTGGCTAGTCTAAAGAAAAGAAGAATTGGGGGCAACATGATAGCAATCTTCCAGTATTTGAGGGGCTGCCGCAAAGAAGAAGGCAGGACAAGAAGCAATGGATGGAGACTAATCAAGGAGAGAAGCAACCTGGAATTAAGGAGAAATTTCCTGCCAGTGAGAACAATTAATCAGCCTGTTAATCAGCTGAAGTTTCCTTTTAGAATTGGTGGGCGCTTCATCACTGGAGGTTTTTAAGAAGAAACTGGACAGCCGCTCGTCTGAAATGGTACATGGCCTGGTTGAATGGAGGTCTGGACTAAAAGACCTCTAAGGTCCCTTTCCAGCTCTACTCTTAAAATTTATCGTCTGTGACTTAAAGCAGAATAGCTGAACTCACGGCATGCAAACCGAAGGCTAAACTCTACTAGAGCTTTGCCGTGGAGAAGCAAGGGTTGCTTACCTCTCCATGGGAGCCGGGGGTGTGATGGGTGGCTTCACGTGGAGAACAGCAAAGCCTCGGGCCCTCGCAAGAGGCCGCAGGAAGCTGCTGGTAAGGCAGCAGAGAGACAGCGCAGCGCAGGGGCTGGAGGCAAAGGGAGGCCTGCCCAGGCCTGAGCCTCCACCCCCACCTACCCCCGTGCTGGGCTGACAGTGCCTGGGGGCGGAGGGAAGGAGGCCGGACTGAGCTCCTGGGTGCAGATTTGAGAAGGGGAGGAAGCACAGCACGCTTGCAAGATTCTGTCGCTAGCCAATTCCGACAATCCGTGGAGCTGATTTCCTGGTCTGGCCCGCTTGGCGCCCTGAAGCGCTTCTCTCGCCATCCGGCTGCAGACAGAGTGACGTCATAGGGAAGAGCGGCAGGCCGGTGCCCCACTCTAGGGAGTTGGGCTGGCCAGACAAATGGACTGGAGGGGGTGAGTACAGGTAGTCCTCCACTTAACAGCACTTCACTTAGCGACCGTTCGACGTTACAACAGCCCTGAGAAAAGAGGCTTGGGACTGTTTTTCACGCTTAGGACTTGCTGCAAACCCATGGTCACGTGATCAAAATTCAGACCCTTGGCAATTGACTCATGCTTGTGACGGTCACAGTGTCCTGTGATTGTGTGATCACCTAACCTGGCAAGCCCTGGGAAAGCCAGATTCACTTAACAGCTGTTGTAAGAAAGGCTGTAAAGTGGGGGAAACCCAACCACCGAAAAGGTTGGGCTCAGTTGTCATAAGTCAAGGACTGCCTGTAGAAGATGCGCACATGCCAGCTATAAATTACAAGTGTCTGATGCAGATGGCCTCTGGGTGTCTCTTGAAGGGCTGCTCATCCTCCACTCTTGTGTGTCTGCCAGAGATGAAATGGAAGAAGCTGCCATTGCAAGCAGGGCAGGGAACCAGCCAGCAGAGGATACCAAGCAGCCCGTTTCCAGTGCCGAGGGAGCCTGGTTTCTGGCTGGATTCACGCCGGGTTCTAGTTTGGTGTAGTGGTGAAGGCACCACGCTAGGAACGGGCAGAGCGTGAATTCTAGTCCCGCCGGGACCCAAGGCCAGCCGGGTGGTCTTGGGCCAGGCCCTCTCAGTCCTGCAAAGGAGGCATGGCCAGCCACTTTCCGAAAACCTCGCTAAGAAAACCGCAGAGATTCATCCAGGAGTCAGAAAGCCAAAATCAAACCCCAGGATGACTTCTTAGTGTGTTTTTGACCTTCCCCCCCCCACCCCCCTGCTAAAGTGTGGGCGCAGGAGTTCTGCCAATTTATGTGAGGGGAGGATTAGCAACATGTTGCTTTGAGCAATTTATTCTTAGGCCTTTGTCTAGGTTTCTCTCTTAGCGTGAAAAAAATCCAAAGAAGAAAACGGCTGCATTCGATGGCAAAAGTTTGGTGCCAGGGCAGGGAAAAATTTAGTCAAATGCCACCCAAATAGAACCCCAACCGATGGACGGATCATGGAGGCCTGCCATTCTGCCCCCGCTTCCTCAACACTTTTTCTGCTATGAATGGACAGGAAGGTGAGCATCATGAAGGGGCCACGAGAACTTTGTGGATTTTTCCCTGCAAAAGAGAAATACAGTCGCCTTTCCGGAATGGGATGGGGGCTTTTTCTGTTTCTTCAAGTGGCCACCAGGTGGCGCTCTTGAGACTGTCCAAGGCAGAAGTTGCTACTCCTGAAGTTCCTCTGGTCTCCCACTTCCAGATCCAGCCTGCCAGCCGCCAGGGATTTCTGGCCCTCCTAGGCAGAACCTGGTTGCAGAGATCTCGCCAGCGCCCCAGCCTGGCCTCCCTCGCTTCCAAGTGGGCTACTTTTACTCTTTTGGGGTAAAACACGCATCCTCCCCCAGGCACAAGCTGGATCTGCCCTGCCAAGTGAATCCCTGGGGAGCCCCTTGTCATCTTCCTGGGATCCCCCAAGACCTGCTCAGCTGCTCCTGCCAAGACACACATCTCGGGGCTGCTGTGGGAACAGGAAAACCTCTGGCGAAGCTGTTGCATGGCCAGCTGGAACAAGGGGGGCGAGGGGGCTGGCTGGACCGCAGAAGGCCCTCATTGTCCTCCACTCGGCATCTGGTGCTGGTCCTCCTGACCTCTGCCCGCTTCCTGGCGCCTCTTTCTCCCCCTCCCTCCGCTGGGCCTGCTTCCCTTTCTCCGAGAACCCCCTTCTTCAAAGGCCACCAAAGAAAGAGCCTTTTTGCTGCTTCCGGCAGCAAAGGGAGGAAAGAGGACCGGATTTGGGATAAAATTAGGGAGGAAAGGGCGCCCTGATGGGTCTTTGCTGGCTGGCAGAGCAACTCTGCTCCAGGCCCGTAGCCTGGAAGTGGTACTCACTGCCAATGGACGCAGCTGTGCGGTGCGAGGGAGGGAGGGTGTAGACGCCTGGGGGTTTCTCAGGATCCCTCCTACCAGCCATGCTCCTGGCAGAGCTGGAGAGCCAGGGACCCCCTTGGTCCGCAAGCAGGCCGGCTTGCCCGGGGCTCCCTTCGTCCAGTTCTGCCAGCTGTTTCTGAAGTGTCAACTTTCAGCACTGGATTAGCTTGCATTAGATGAGCAAATGTAGAGTAGAAAACGTTGAAAAAATGAACTTTGGCAGAAGCATCTCCATAACGAGTGTCAGCGGTGGAACCTCAGGAGTCTGAGCAGAACAGAGGAAGATCTGTTTCTCACCGGCCTCCGGACTCTTGAGCACACGTTTTTCTCCGGAGGTTGCTGCAGGACGTGATAGCAGGAGACTTACGCACTCTTCCATAGTGCTTTACAGCAGGGTCTCCAACCGTGGCAAATTTAAGCCTGGCGGAATCAACTCTTGCTGGCTGGGGAATTCTGGGAGGTGAAGTCCA
>JANHFL010003148.1:70551-95477 GCA_032468155.1 Oxyrhabdium leporinum | reverse complement strand
AATAAAGGTGAGTCACTTCAAAGATCAACCTACCCCAAAAGACTATTGTTGTGGGGGCAGGGAGGGCAGGGAGGATCAGCACCATGTCTTGAGCTCTAATCTAATTAATAATCTAATTGATCTAAGTAATAAATCAGTATTAATCATACCAAACAAGAAATAGCATTGTTGTTAAGACCCACTGGTAAGAGGTATTTGTCTAATCTTCTGCATTTTATTTTATTTTCATCCTCTTACTCTATTGCCCCTCCTTTTCAAAGACATATCTATGCAATATCAGTCACTTGTTTGTATGAGCTGCCTAATGCCTATTTTCTTACTCATCTGGTGCAAGAGAAAGACATTTTTTTCCTCTTAAGACTTCCAATATTTCTTGGCCTCTTACTTTAGGCCCAACGTAGCAGCTTAGCAGCTAAATTATGGGCGCGTTGGAAGAGATTTTGGCAGAATGTCCATCTATATAAACAACTGAAAAAAATTCAAAAGGAGTGTTGAAAATTGAAAAGACAAAGTTGAAAAGGAGTACAAAGTTGAAATGTTGTTTATAAAGGAATAGTGAGAGTCTATGTTTTAAAGGCTATTAAATATGTGTCTGAGAATCTGAATTTGACATTAATTCATTAAAAATATTTTTTTCATTGGATACTTTGCTGGATGTTGAAGGAAGGCTTTCTGTCAATTTTTAAATGCTGGAAATGTAATAATTTTGAAAGAACTAATGCACCTGATTTGGATCTGCTCTTAAATTATCCGTTTGATTTAATATTTATATTTTTATTAATATCATACCAAGAGGAAAATTGAGATTCAAAGAAGTCAATGTAATTTATATATTGAAAGTTTGGAATTTGTTGACTTATGAGAAACCCTGGGTATATTGGGTTTAGAATATAAATAATAATAATGATGATGATGATGATGATGGTGATGATGTACTTGGTTGATACCTAGGCCGATGGCAGCAACCCATATTAACCATCAGCACCAGTCAATGGTATTTGTGATGCATTTTTGAATGTTCAGTTGACTGAGTTTCATGTTTAATGAATGAAAGAGATGATAACAATAACAATAACAACAACAATAATAATAATAACAACAACAACAATAATAATAATACTAATAATATGCACTTGGAAATAAATTATCATCTCAGTTATGAACTCATGGATTGAAGAAATGTGTTTGGTTTCAGCTTTTGATTTGACCTTTTTTAGATAACAGTGAAAAGACTGACCAACATAATCCAACCAATGTGACCTAGGTTTAAATTGTTCAAAAATTTATCTATTTTGTTGTACTTTGTACTTTTTATAAGGGGGGGGATTGTTATAGCAAATATGTTTTTTTCTCCTTATATTGCATACTGTGCGCCAAAATTAAATATGTTTGCTGCTCTTTCTTCCTTGCAGATAACACCAATCTAGTGGGAATCTAGAATTATATTTTAGCTCCCCAGTAACTGCTTAAGATGAACCCCAAAGAGAAATGGAGAATAAATTGGTATGATTTTATTTGGAAGTGAAATTGGGATTAATTAAAAGCACAGTGTTGCCCAGCAGGAATTAAGCTTCCTTGGACTAAATACAAATATGATAGGAAATGAATGATATTGAAAAATTGTTATAAACTTTGTTTTATTAAACAATGATAAACTGTGGTGCATATCGAACTAAATAACTCACTAAGGAGTATCTTCAAAAGCAAAATAATTAAGAATGGTCATGATTTTAAGAATAATAAAATTAGACAAAATTTGAACAACCCTAATTCTTGAATGTTTTGCTCCTGGTGCTTTCCCACCTGACCCTCCATACCTTAGTCAGGTTATTAAATGACTAAAGTAGGAGAAACTGTTAACTTACAACTCAAATGTGATTCACGACAGTTTTTCATGATTTTTTACAATCATAACTGTAGTATTGGATCATAACTCCAAGTGCTCCAACAACCCTCTAAAAGGATGCAAATGACCAGCTGTCTGCAAGGAGCATAAATCCTTCCATTCCCCACTATTCTGTCAGAGCTGAAGAAGCTTCTTGGAGGAGAAGCAAAATGTCTTCAAAGAAAAAACAAGAAAGTCCAGTTGCCTTCTGAAAAAACAGCTTTGGGATAACTGTAGTATGTTCATTGTATTATATTTCATATACTATAGGGAGCCTTTCTTCTTCCGTTAGGAATTACTGTTCTATTCTCTAAACCAAGAAACGCTTGTGTTAAAATTATACTGTAGTAAAGCTATAAAGGAGAAAGCTGTCTCTAGGGGGAGCTGTTGTTCTTCCAAGTGACAGCAAGCAGAACAATGTAAACCCTGTCTCTATTGAGATCCTGACTCGTTTTGTCACACAGTATAGTTTTCATTTTGAAACATCAAAGAACGGAGGAATAAGAAAGCGATGCGTTGGGAAATTTGATCATGATATTTCAAGAGAAGCTATATCCAGTGTCTAGTACTTAATAACTTTAAATGTAATATTAATTTTGATTATTATGTGCCATCACGTCATTGCAGATTCTTAGCAATCACATAGATAGTGCCAACTCTGAATCGGACCTGGCTGAAGCCATCTTGTGCTGTTTCAAAGTTGCCACGCATTATGGGGGGAGGCTGAGGAGAAAATAGCTAGACCACCTTGTAGACAAAATAAAGAGCTCTCCCATGGGAATGAAGGTCATCCCCAACAGGTGGCAGTTGGAGGAGGAGCAGAAGTGATCGAGGGAGCCCGCCACCTGCTTTGATTGGACAGTATGACCTGTGACACCTGGGGAGGGAAACCTCTGCTTTTTTAATTACATGGTAACCTCGGGAAACTTTAAAGTTAGTTTTCACTGGCTGTGCCGATATGATGTGTCTAATAAACATGTTCTCTGAGGAACGTTCTGATTGGATTTCGGATTTCTTTGAACACGTTACTAAGAACGCTGACAGATAGATGTTTTCTGCAACAGTATGTCCCTATCCCAGTCCTTCAGCAATTCCAATGGTGTACTCATCACCAGTATAACTCAGTCCATCCAATGCTGTCAAGTAAGTGTTGACTCCTAGTGACTGCCAAGACTGGTTCCTGTGGTTTTCTTGGTGGCTTGCCATTGCCTTCTTCCTAGGAATGTCCCATGAGAGAGAATGACTGGCTCAAGGTCACCCAGCTGGCTTTGTGTCTAAACTGGGACTAGAAACTCAGTTTTTAACTTTCTGTCTTAACCACTTCACCAAACTGGCTTGTCCAGAGAACTAAGTCTTTGCAGTATGTGATGGAAGTAGGATCATTTAAGCCTGATCATTGGTGTCTCAACCTTCAATTTAAAGCAGATTCTAAAAAAGCAAAATCCAAGCAACATTTTACCACATTGTATCATATGATCTCATAGTCCTGTGAGTATCTTTAATCTTTTAGACTTTTACACATCATGCTGCTGGGCTTATTTACTAGTTTGGAGATGGAATCGAACTCAACCTGTCTTCAGGCAAGCTCTGGAAAAGTGCTGCTTCCCTAGGCCTTGGGTTAGCCTTTTTGATGGGCCTCTTTAAGCTGTGGATGATGTAGAAAGTGTCTTGTTTGATCCATCGGTGCGACTGTTGCTTTTTGCATTATTTTATTTGCTTAAAGCTTTATGGTTATACAGGTAGTCCCCGACTTACAGCAGTTCATTTAGTGATCCTTCAAAGTTCCAACAGCACTGAGAAAAGTGACTTGTGACTGCTTTTCACACCTTTTCAGCATCCCCATCATCATGTGATCAAAATTCAGACACTTGGCAACTGGTTCATATTTATGACTGTTGCTGCATCCCAAGGTCACGTGACCACCTTTTGCAACCTTCTGACAAGCAAAGTCAAGGGGGAAGCCCGATTCACTTAACAACCGGGTTACTAACTTATCAGCTGCAGTGATTCACTTAACAACTGAGACAAGAAAAGTTGTAAAATGGGGCAAAATTCACCTAACAAATGTCTCACTTAACAACATAAGTTTGGGGCTCAATTGTGGTCGTAAGGACTATCTATATAACATGTAAGTGCTCTTTTCCTTTTATTATTTTTTTAATCTGTGAAGTTGCCCGGAGTCATTTGGAGTTAGATGACCTAGAATTTTAATAGATAAATAAATATATTTTCCTTTGAATATTTAAGGGGTATGTTGAGAAGAAACAAATCAGCTGGATCATCTAGCCCAGAAATTATTACTGTGATAGTTTTGCTTATGTAAAAACAGATTTATGGATTGTGGGTTACTCCTGTGACAGAGATAGGAAGCAAGAAATAAAAGCTCAATCCTTTATTCACGGGGTTCCAGAATATTAGATTTAGCACCAGCGTTCCTGTTCCTCAAATTTGCACTTCATTATCCGAGCATTGTATTGTTCTAACACATTATCACCACCAGCATTTTTACGTTACTTTGTTTTCCACTATTTCCTCAGTAGTTTATCCGTTTGTACTTGTGAAGAGTAATGGCATAAAATCTTACTGCTTTTTATACTTAGTTTTAGATTGTACTACATTGCGCTTGAAATCCACAGAGGGAAAGTTTATCTTTTTTCATTCTGCAGCAGACAGAATTGCCACTTCCACAAGTAGCGATTTGCAACGGACCAATTTCTGGAAAATATTACACGTGCTATTGTGCTGATATTTTCCTCAGCAGTTGAACAGTTTCTACTTATGGTAATGCACTAACCTGTAGGAAGGATGAGAAAAAGACTGTGATTTGGTGAGTCATCAATCACACTGAAAAACAAGTTGACGCTTTTAAGCTAAAAGGGAAGCATCAGTGACACCTTGGCGCCTCCATGTTGTGTAGGCTTCTTTGGTTACCAGTCCCAGGAGGTTCCAGTGCTTCAGCCTTTCCTAGCAGTTGTCAGTCTGTCTGGCACCTGCTGCCATTTCTCTAGCCTCTGCTTTCAGTGCCAGCACTCTGGCATGGGGTTATTTTAGCCTTCTTGTTGCAGATTCAATTACTATCTTGGGATCTTTCAAGTCGAGGTGTTAGCAGTGGCCTCTGTATAAAATGTATTTGATTTCCTCTCTCAATAGTCAGGAGTTCTGGAAATTACTGGCAGTTCTTTGAACGGCTTCTGTTTCTCTACTCAGACATCCATTACAGTGCAAGTCTTGCAAATGCTGGGGTTTTTTTTGGTTTTTTGTTTGTATGCTATATTGCAGTTTGTTCCTGAAACTAAAACTTTGCCTTGCCCCATAATCACTTTATGTAAGCACTTGTCAATGTGATTGTTCAGTTTGGGGCATCTGTGGTTTCTACCTATCCTGATTGTCATAAACTAAGCCAGCTACTTAACATGTGCTGCATTTAGTTTGGATTTTCACATGTCATTTTAATGGTAGCAATTTATAGTGCTTGCAAAAAATAATAATAATACTGTAGCACTTGGCTTTTTATCTTAACAGATGGTACTGAGCTTCACAGGTTTTGTGATTCCATGGCTGTGTAGGAGAAGACAGGGGGAAAGGGCAAAGGAATATGCAAATGCAGGTCCTGTATCCATAAGCCCTTGTCATGTTGGAAACTTAGCATTGAAAAGATTTCAGGTCATTAGAATATAAGAATCGTACAAGCCATTAATCTGACTTTCTGATCTATGGAGAAAACCCAAAGTTAAGGAAGCTAAAACCCAAAGTCTTACTTTAAAAATGTCAAGTAAACAAAAACTCACCATCCTACTAGGTGTGTATTGTTGAGCTGCTGTTCAATTTCATGGCTCACTGCATATGTAGCAGTTGCTAGTTTTTCCTTCTGATTTCTGACTGCTGATAGAGGAAGGCATATTTTCCTGAACATTAAATCTTCCAAGTTAACTAGTGGCTAAATATTGGGAAATACTGTGGGCAGTAGGGCAATTGACAAAATAGATCACAGCCTATGTCTTGGTAAGCTAAAACTGTGGGATGAACAGCATCACCACCAGATGGATTCTTAATTGTCTGCCCAACCACACTTAATGTGTAGTCCTTAATGGAACTACATCTACATGGAGGGAAGAATGCAGTGGGGTACCCCAAGATTCTGTCTTAGGCCCAACATCCTCATAAATGATTTAGATAAGGGGATAGAAGGGTAGCTCATCAAATTTGCAGGTGACACCAAGCTGGGGGGAATAGCTGATACTTTAGAAGATAGGTTCAAAAGGATCTTGACAGATTTGAACACTGGGGCCTATCCAACAAAATTCAATTCAATGGTGAAAAAGTAAAATCTTACACTTAGGCAAGAAAAACCAAAGGCACAGGTATAGAACACGTGCTACCTGGCTTAACAGCAGTATCTGTGAGGAGGATTTAGGTGTCCTAGTGGACAACCACTTAAATATAAGCCAACAGTATTTTGCAGCTGTCAAAACAGTATTTTGCAGCTGTCAAAAAAGCCAGTGCAGTCCTAGGCTGCATCAACAGAGGGCGAGTATCAAGATCACTTGAAGTGCTAGTACCACTTTATACTGTACTGGTAGGACTACATTTGGAATATTGTATCCATTTTTGGTCACTATGATACAAAAAAAGATGTTGAGATTCTAAAAACCGTGCAGAGAAGAGCAACCTCCAGAGACTGGAGGCTAAAAAATATGATGAATGGTTGCGAGAACTGGGAATGTCTAGTCTAACGAAGAGAAGGATACCGTAGCAGTCTTCCAATATTTGAACACATGTGACGGAGAAGAGGGGGGTCAACCTATTTTTCAAAGCATCTGAGGGCAAGACAAGAAGTAACTGGTGGAAATTTACCAAAGAGACATCCATCCTAGAATGAAGGAGAAATTTCCTGACAATAATAACAATTAATCAGTAGAATGACTTGCATAAAGAAGTTGTGGGTGCTCCATCACTGGTATTTTTTAAGAAGAGATTGGACAACCATTTGTCCAGAATGTTATAGGGTTTTCTGCCTGAACAGAAGGTTGGAGTAGAAAACTCCAACTCTGTTATTTTGTAGTCTATAAGTTAATGTTGCCCCAGGAACATTGGGGTTTCTTGGCCCGGTATACTCCTCCCTGTTATATCCCTCTTAGACCATCTTCCTATACCCAGAATCTTTTTTATAAAGAAAGGCTTTATAGTAAATGTCCATATTTTCTCTCTAAACATATTGTTATAAAATGGATTCTCTGACATTGGAAAGTTCAAAAATAATTTTTAAAGTGCATTTCACTGTTATAGTTTCATAGATAATCTTATTAAGGAAGTTGAAACTGGATATGAAGGAAAATAGCTCAAGTATCTTTAGCTCATAATATGTACCTGTTATGTAAATATACTTCCACTGAATTAATTATGCTATTATTACTTGGCACAAAATCATGTGCTATATCTATTATATCACCCAAATCAAATGTGCTTCTGAAGATTATCTAAAACTGATTATAAGATAGTCTGCATAATACATTTATCTCTCTTTTTTGTCTGATATTATCAGCAAGGTTTCTTGGTATTCTCTGTATAATGCAGTGCAGCAAATGACAAGATTTTCCTGCTTGGAAATTAAACAAAAACTGTTTAAAGGCTTCCCACTGGCATCTGCTTAACATTATAAAGACAGTATGTAGGACTTGTTTGACATTTGATCAAATCCATCAGACTCTTATTTTAAAAGAGGAAGCAACAATTATAACATCTCCCAGCCAAATCAAATGAAAATTTTGTTAATAGCCATGCTACATCTTTCCTGAATTCAAGGGGTTCAGTAAAATTTTATTGCTCTGTGTTCTGATTCTCTATTCTATTACTTTTCATTTCTATCTTTATTCCATTGCTAGCTACTTTTCAGAATCTATGATAGTGTCTTACTGTCTTCTCTCAAATAACACTATATTCAAACTGATTTTGTAGTTTCAGATGGAAGCTTCAGATCTACCTTCACTCTTTATCTCCTCTTTTACATCACTGCTGACCTTCTACTCCATATAGAATGTAAAGTTCTTCAAAGCTTATGTGGATGCCTCAAAAACCATACAGGTTTTGTGGTCTTCTAAGTGATACACTGATACCCACTTAATCGCTCTTCTCTTTAGTATTTTTACAAATAATATTTTTATTTTGCTTTTCTGGTTAAAAAATCCACAAGAGCAAAAAATAAATGTTGAAATTTGTTTCCCAATTTGAAATAATAGCTTTACAAGAAACCTGATTGGCAGGAGAGGATTCTCTAGTACAACTCCCTGGTTTTCAGTGTTTGTATACTTCTTCCCAAAAATTAAAGTACAAAGAGTGAGCCTTGGGAACATGCATTCTTATTAAGGAAGAACTTCAATGGGACGATGAGAAATTAAATATTTTCTCATTCTATTGTTTTTATTTCAAAGGATAATGGATTCAATTATTCTAAATTATCCACTGTTTTTTCTTCTTGTAACAGTTACCATATTCTGAGTATTACTATAAATCTTTAGAAAGAATATTAGAACTAAATTTAAAATAAAATTTGTTGTAGTGTAACTCTAAACTTCATATTGTATATTATTTTCTAGAAAATATATGTTATTTTCAGATATGTAATAATACTTATTTGTGGTCTTTATAATCTATGACCAGTGTTATTTAGACCAAAAGACATGCTCCCCCTACCATTCAAACTATACAGGTTATGATATAACATCATAATCTCTCTCTCTCTCTCTCCCCCCTCCCCCTCCCCCTCTCTCTCAACAGAATTGTTGAAATGCAGTTTGTTGGAAAGACCCACACAATTTGTCTTGTCCATGAGATTCCTTCATGTACATATATTATCAATCATGGGAAGTTGACCCATGAAAAACAGAGTTATCTGTGAGATTGCAGTTATGTATAAAAACAATCAAATGCACAAATTAAGTTTGCACTGAACATATTCTGGATATGAAAGGAATATTCTTTACAAATATGTCCCTCTCTTCTCTTCCCCTCTGATTCCATAGTATAAACGAGGGAAGCTGAAAAACAGACGCATTTTAGATATTGTTAACTACAATTCCTCTCAGGATGGCCCATCACTCTTGCCTTTTAAAGTTTCTAAGTTTACACTGGGCCTTGAATATGCAGCTAATTTCTTTTTATTCCATGGATCCTCCTTAAATCTCATCTCCAAAACAGAACTGGAATGTGAAACATTAAAAAAAACACCTTACAATGACTGGATGTTGCATTCAAATGATCAGGCAGATTACACAAGGAGTTTCAGTCGTAGGAAGGCACACCGAACAGATGTCCAAGCTCCCTTTTTATTTAGCACCGCTTGCCCATTGCCGTTGCGGATAGGGTACCAAAAACTCATCTGATCTTACTTATACATAAACGATTGGTTAACATATGTTTGGGTGTGCTCATGATACATTCATGCTTAGCTCATGTTGCATTCAGCTGACTTCCTTTAGACTCATTTCTTTAAAGCTATCTATGTGCCGTTTCTCTCGGCTACAGATTATCTAGAGCAGATGCATGTGTTGACGTGACCCTTCCTGATATGGTTTGTCAGCTATCAAGAAGGCCCATAATCCCCACAACTGAACATATGAGATCAATGACTGAAGATATGAGTTCTTTCAAACGTTTTTCATTTTCAAAAATAAAAAAATACCATCAAGCTGCTTTCTTGTGTTATTTGCTGCATTGTCTAATTTCTCATTTCCTTGTTCTGCTTAAAGCACCCCAGACGGATCTCTCTTTCTCTCCAATTTCTCAACTGTTGAGACTTGGCAGGAACCCATTCTTTTAAAAAGTTGCTAGATCTATTATATCATTTTCTTGCATTATAGAAAGTTTATTTGTTTCTTTCTGCTGTTATCAGAAATAACCAAGTTGCATACATTTCAGATATTCTTATTACAATACTTGCTTCATAATAAGAGTGCAAATTAGCTTACATTATATAACAGGTAAAATCTGACTTAAATTTAATTGTAAAAGCAATTGCTATTGTCTTTTTCCAGAATGATTTTTAATAGCAATGTTATTAAAAATTACAAGTACAATAATAAAAACTAAAACAGACTAAAAATAAAAGAATAAAGATAAAAAGAAAGTACAGAAAAGAAGAAACAGGAGGGGAAAAAAAGTACATAGTAAAGATAAAAAGGAAACGTATAGATACTTTTTCCTTTGCCACAACAGTATGAACAACTTTAGCAACTTATTACTTTAGCTTAAAATACAACAAATGATCTCTTCTTCCTATATCCAATCTCTTAACTGTAAACAAATCCTTAAAGCCTTATCATTTTAGTTCTAATGACAGCGGAAGTCCATAAAGTGTTATCAGAGATAACAATACTACTTTAACCTTGATCAAATAAACCAACTTTAAATTATGTGAAGAGACAAGACAGTATTCTCTGGCAAACTTGGGGCTCAGGGAAACAGGGAATAACTATCTTGATCAAACCATGATCAGCGCCTTTAAAAGAACACTGGGTTTGCATACTTCCTTCTCTAATCACTTTTGGAAATTGCTTGTTAACTGTTTTTTAACTATTACCTTTGGACTGATAAGTCTGAAAAGCAGCAGGTGACTTTTCTTAAAATGAAGAAGTTTTAAATGCAAATTTAAAGACTTTTTTAATAAACAGCAAAAGGGTGATTAGAACTTTGATTTTGGAAAGCTACAAGCAAACTAACGGCCCATTTGGATTTGAATAAGATTATATTTGGATTTGAAATAAGATTATAAGAATACTTCCTGTAGGAAAATATTTTTATTTTCAATTCTTTAAGACAAAATATAATAGGATGGGAGTTTTAAGGTTGGACGCTAGAAGGAGCTAAAGATTAAAATGAAAGGAGAAGAAAACTTAAATTCTACTTACAAATATATAATGAAGTACAATGCAATATTTTAACACTGGGAGTATTGAAAATTATTTTTGAACAATGGACCCAGAAGTTAATTTTAATAATCTCTGCTTCTATAGATAGACCATGTTTAAAAGATGTTTTGGAAAAGGAACAAATTTTACCTGACTAAATTAAGACTGATCTGAAATCAGACTTCAATTATACTACACTGGACATAAAAAAGAAACCAGCTGATATCTTAATAATTAAAAGGTGTGGCTGAAGAGTTGAAGAAGCTTTTGGGATGAGAAGCGAAACATCTTCAAAGAAAAACCAGAAAGTCCAGTTGTCTCTTGAAGCACCTTTAGGACATCCATGACCTGGATGACTAAGAATAGACAATTAAAAGGAATATACAAATATGAGAGTTTGGTCTAGTGGTTAAGATACCAGACTGAAAACTAGGAGACTATGCATTCTAGTCTTGCATTAAGCATGACATCTGATTGGGTAACCATTCTGTCAGCCCCCCAAGTCAGGTTCAGGCAACAAGTGTGCTCTGGAGCAATTGTGGGTGATTTTTAGTGGAGCTGTCTTCAATTCACCATTTCTTCCTTGTCCAGAAAGATTATTTTTTTTGGGGGGGGGGGAAAGGATGTTCATGTCTAATCTAAGGCCCTGTGGATTTCCTGTGGTCTCCCATCCAAATAATGACCAGAACTAATTCTCCTTAGCTTTTTAAGATCAGTGGAGCTTACCTAAATACTGCCTACTTATTATACTTACTGACTGCTAATTAGAAATGTTCTGAGGGGATAAGGCTGCAATGTTAACTGCAATCATCCTCACGTCAGAGGCAACTTTTAATTGGCTTATTGCATGAAGAAATAGAGCCAGGATTTATTATAGTTCTTATTGTTCTGAACAAGTTCAGAGTAATTAAACTCATGATATTTTTCTTCAATCAGCACTATTCAAAGAATGGCTTATTTTAAGCATTTTAAGCATTATAGACATGACAAAGCCAGTGTTTTGAATGTGGGGGGTTTTTTTGGCCATAACCTTGATAAACCTGCTATTTATGCACTAAAACAAAGCCTTCCGTAGGAATTTCCTAAGAAAAGAATCTGCTTTGAGTTGGTACTAATGTGTATAATGGTTTTGCAGGTGCTAAAACTTTTTTTTCCTGACTCTGTAATACTTTTGTTCTAAGCTAGAGAGAAATTGGCATGTAGTCTTAAAGAATGGAGATTAATTTCCTACTCAGCATCGTGGATAATAACAATCCCATTTTCTGGGTATCATTTGGATAGAACTCTCAGTACTGAGTCCTGGAATCAGCTTTCTGTGACAATTTTAAAATATTTTCAGAAGGATCTATATATATTGCATCTGAACATATGGAGAGTCCCTTCCGCTCACCATTCTGCAATCTGAACTCCTTGCATTTATGCAATTAGGCATTAAGACTTCCAGTCAAAAGATATTGCTTTATGATGGGGATGAAGTGGAGGAGAGGACCCAAGGAGGCAATGAGGTTTTGTGATAAGTTTGATTCATGGTACATCTTCTTTTAGATCATATATCTTATATTCTAGATCATACCTGCCACCATTCAGACAAGGAAAAGAATGGACTTCTGGATGGTATGAAGAAATAAAGATTTATGATTTTAGTTTTCTTCCATGCTTAGAGGCTATCTTCTAAATTTTGATTGCTTACTGTCTAGCTGGCAAGTGGAAAAAACACTTCTCATCTTTCTGTTGTGTTTTTACTTGATGAATTATGGTCCCCAAAGCAAGAAAATAGAAAATAGGACACATCCCTTCTTCATCCGAGAATGAGAATTTCCTGATTAGGCTTAATATATTTTAGAGCTAAGTAAGAAAGAAAGTTACATCAATGCAAAGCTAGATGGAGTTGCTTACTACTTTAAAAGCTCTTTCACATGATTTATTTCCCATGATTTGGAAATACTGAATGCTTGCAAATAAGAAGCTGAGTAGATGATATAAGATTTTTTGGGTGCTCAAGCAGAGACTTAACATTAATTTTGACATTCATTTACCAAGGAGGGAGAAATAGTACTGAAAGTGAATATTTCTTCAAGATGAAGTGGCCTGTTTACAGGTTCTACATTATAGAAATAATGTGTGATTTAGAAATATTTCTTATAGGGTCAAGCTTAATAGCAATAATGCTGAATAACAATAGCAGTGTTTATAAAGAAATGTATACATAAGATCCCACTGCAGCCTTAATACAAGCTTGGAATTGAAGTTGCATATTATGGAGGCTTTCATTTTCATTTAGCACAAAAACCTCTTATCAGATTTCTGAAGTTTATAGTATGAAATCATATTCTGTATTTATCCCACTAAGTGGAATATCCCCAATAAAAAAGGTAATGATTTTTCTGAAGCCCCAACATATTCAGAAATAGAACCATTTAATAAAGCTTGACTGGTAACTATACAAAGAGGGATTAAACTCTCCCTCTATCAGTAGAATGTTTTTTGTTGTTATTGTTTGTTTCAATTCTGGAATCAAGAGGGGGGGGGTTGATCCAGAAAAGTCTGACAAGTTTGTTGCTGAAATACAGAAGTAATAACTTAAAAAATAACTGTAAAAGAAATAGAAAATTATTTCCTATTTTATGAAAGTTGGGCTATTTTGGCTTTGGTGGCTAGTCTACTATATCTGCAGTAGATTACTTCTTAAACTCTTAATAACAGATTTTTCCCCCCTGTAATCCTTCCAATTATTTTTCGTGTTTTTTCTTTGTGCTTACAACATTAATAAATTAATTAAGCTTTTTTTTTTTTAAAAGGGGGGGATTGGCTGTCATTCTATATATGCCTGGGGCAATGAGGCAGGTTGGTAAGAAGGTCACTCACAATTTAGGTATAATCAGCCTGCAGTTTAATGGAGTGTTTTCATCACAGCCTTTCCATTCTTAAATTTTAAGCAAACACTCCAAAGAGATATCCATGACTTTCTGTAAGCTTCCCATCTGGTTTAACACTTGTGACACTGCACACATGTCCTAAGAGCAGGAAGTATTCACTAACTGGACAATGATGTTCATTCCTGGACTTTACTTCATCTCTGAGTTGGCAGTGCAGTTTTCAACCTGTCTTCCTTGGAAGAGAAATCAGAGTCAGCAGAGGAATTGATGGTCACTATGACAACTATGGAACTTTCCCAGTTCAGTGAGGACCAACATGCACAGGAGCCTACCCATTAGAACTGCTTTTTGTCGCAGGGTGAAGGACATTATCATCTGTTCCTTTTCTTTTCCAGATCATATTCTGATTGTTTTAGATTGACTGGTGCCATCAATCTCTTTTGGGAGAATGGTCTACAGTTAATTTTCGCCTACCAACCACAATTGGGATTGATGACTCCATTGCATTAAGCAAGACATCACATGACTGCGCCTTCTGATTTCATTTTTTTTTTTGTGTTCTCCATTAATTCTGCAGGTTGGGATAGGTTGTGAAGCTTACGAATAATGGTCACATGACTGCAGGACGTTGCGACTTGTATATGCAAGAATTGGTGGCAAAGCTGTTTTTTATTTAACTGATTTAACTTCAAACTGTTGCTAAACAAGGCAATCAGTAAATAAGGACTATTTGTAGTTGTTTGAACTCTCCCAAGCATCTAATGGAACTGTTGAGTTTTCAGAGGGGACTTTCCAGAAGTCACAGTTGTTGAGGCTTTAGCTGGGATAGTAACACCTTGAACATAATTGCATATGAGCAGCTTTGTGGGCCAGAGCTCTCCCACTTATTCCTATCATCACTTGCATGGACAAATATCACAGTTCAATCCGTAAGATTCTGTGAGCTGAAAGACACAGCATTTCTCTTGATGCAAAACTGTATAGTGTAAGATCCTTCCTTCTTTCCTTCCTTCCTTCTACAGCACATCTTTACATGTGTTCTACAGCACAGTTTAGAAATGAACAGTGATGACAAATTCTAGTATTTAAAGGATTGAACTTTGTTCTAGAACACCATGCAGGAGTTGTATGGAGGTTGGGCAGCATATAAATTTAATAAATTATTACATGCACAAAAATATGTAATCACAGCTGCCAGTTCTTTAGCTGGTATTGGCCTTCATATGCATAAATTTCTTCCCAAAAATCTAGGATATTGTAATGTATCAATGAACTATATGTGTGGATTCAAGCAGTGTGTTTGGAAATTTTGTCCATGTACATATTTTCTAAGTGCAATCCAAGATTTTTTGGTATTGTTATTTATGCAGGGAAGTGACAAATCACTGCTGTTTCAAGAAAGATATCTACATTTTGGTGGCTTGTTTTTGGAATGAAGATCGTGATACGCATTACACTGCAATTTCAAGTTAGGCATCAGGGCATCTTCTCTATTAATCTTTCTGATTTTTTTTTGATTTTCTGCTGCCTTCATTGGGCAGAATTTATTGGCCTTGGTCAACTCTTTGATACAGAAGAATGCTCGGAAGAGGAGTAAGATCATCTGATAAGCTATCATCTGGCCAGCCATTTTCCTGGAATTCTTCAAAATCAGAGGATTCTTGTCACTTCTTCTATATTATAGGAGACACTGGCTGAAGAGTTGGCCAATGAGCTCATCATATTTATCAGTGATATGATTTAACAATTTATGCTAAATGATTGTATAATGAAAGTTTCCATAAAATACTAGACCATATATCACTGTTTTGAACTAAAATGCCTGTTTTCATAAGCCAGACAAACAAATTTTTTATTTATTTTTTATTTATTTTCACATTTATATACCGCCCCATTCCTGGACGACATTCAGACTCATAATGCTTGCTTTGTAGAACTTTTTAGCTAGGTCTTAGAAGTAGTCCTTATTGCAAACTTTACAGAGATAATTAAAGGTTTCATTATATCTTGCCAAGCATTTATATGGCCACCAAAATGTAGACTAGTTTACAAACATGTTGGTATGTCATAATATTATTTAGTATTTTATTGACTTTCAGACCAGTTTAATGCTGTACACTTGCTAATTTGATGACTGTTGAACTATTCTGTGAATTTGCTACCCTTCCAATATAGAAATTAAAGACAAGTGTCTGTAAATCCTGTTTTGCTGGGGTAGTTTCTTTTTCCCGCAGCTTCTCCTTAGTCCTAGAACTGTTCCAAAAATTCATATATGAGTTTACATTTATTTAAAGTCCTCCCCTACGTGAAGGGCAATCCAGTTCAGATGAGCAGCCCTGGATATAATTAATATTTGAGCTGGCTTTTTTTTAAACAGGAAGGCTAGGAGAATCTGCTGAGTGATCCAGAATATATATTGTGTACATAAAAAAAATGAATATTGTATTAGATTCTGAGTATGCCCTTTTCTTAATTTAGGATACATTTAATACTAGCAATATGCTGTATATATTTAATGTTGTTTGGAAATTTAATAACTAGAAATTATAATAAAGTTAAAATACATTATCTGAGCTAAATGTTTGAATTAATTCTGCCTCTGGTTCTCATTTTTTTCACTATTTTAAGTTTGCAAACATTCTGGAAAAGAGGTTTTGTCAAACATATTATTCTTTGTAAGCTTTCTTAAACACTGATTGTGGCATCACTATTAAAAAGAAGCTAGTTTAGTTCTTGAGAGAGTTCAGCGTGTTAACAAAATAAAGTGTGGGATCAAGCGTGATGAATAATACAATGAGTTTGTGTTGATTCTGACATGAAATTGGCTTATGTGTAGTTATTTAGTGATACATGAATTATTCCTGACACCAAACTGATTCTTCAGTAGATAAGAAGACCTTGCTTCAGGCAAACGGCTGTGTGGTAGTTATTTTTTTAAAAGTAGATTTAATTAAAGATTAATTGGAAACAAGTTTAACTGTTAAAATGGTATAGGCCTATGAATAATTGATGAGATCTTGAAACATTGCTTTTTAACTGCCCAGCAGGAACACACGTCTGCAACTTGGAATTTTATGGATCATGCATTAATTATTCTTCTATCTGCATCATTTGTTTTTTCTTGCCTGGTCTCATCTCACACAGAACAGCTGCTCTGGAATTTTTGTAGATGGGTTAAAGTGGTAGGCAGCCCCTTATCTTGTATTTTGAGCATATTTTTCCCCTCCCTTTCTCTGGCACATTGCTGTTAATCTAGATGCCTGAGGATATTCAGAGTCCAGACCAGTTGACTGGAGAACTTTATCTTTTCAAAGAAAGTGATTGTTTCTTTTTATTGAATTATGGTTCAGTGTCCAAATATATCTATCTATCTATCAATAATACTTCATGGTTCAGACTGAAAAAGAATGGCAGCTGCAGCTGGAGCCCAAGGGAAAGAAAAGAAACACATTAGAAGTAGAACAGTTATCATAGGAATAAAACATTGAGACTTCCCCAGTCTTCTGATCAAGATTGGGCAAGTGATTTCTTGATTTTTTTTTTGTCCCCCAAAATAATTTTCATATGAGGACCTCTCTGAGATAGGTGCATGTTTGTCGATTCAGTAAATCTGATACAGTACTGTATTTCAAATCAAAGGCTAGGTGCCCTTCCCCACTTGCATCTGTCTATAGCACAAAAACATGCCTGGGACCAGATTGTCCAAACATTAAAAAGTGGTGGGGATTTCACTTATGTAGTTATGGTTGGCATCTTACCTTTTTGACACCCCCACGATGGCTCTGTACTGTCATTTTTATGCTTAATTCTCACAACCTGAAATTAAATATGTCCTTAGCCAGGGATGGATTCAAAAACCTCAGCAACGGGTTTGCAGCCTGGTTGCTGGGTAGGCATGGCCATAGTGGGTGTGGCCTAGTCGTCCTCCTGCACCATGGTGGGGGAGGGGCGTTTTCACCCTCCCTGGGGTCTGGAGGTTTTCTTCGAGCCTCTGGGATGGCGAAAACGGCCTTCCCCTGGCTCCGGAGGTTCTCTGGAGGTTGGAAATGGGCCCGTTTCCAGCCTTCCCGAACTTCCAGGAGGCCCATTTTTTTCCCTCCCTGAGCCTCTGTGCACACCCTGCACTTACCTGCATCCACAATGGGCCGTGTGGAGACTCCTGGGAAGGGGTGGGGTGGGTGGAGCCAGCCAGGAGTGCGATTTGGGGGTTCAGTGAACCCCTCAGAATCTTTGCTAAGGGTCCACCTGAACCCCCGCGAACACCCAGCAGCCCACCCCGTCCTTAGCTATATTGTTAAAATAGTGTTGCGTTCCTGCATTCTTATGCCATCCAAGGACAACTTAAGGTGTATAAAAGATGTTTTAGACTTTTCTTGGAGGGAAATTGAAAGATTTCAGTAACTAAGGCAAGAGAGGTAGAATAGGAACTAGCAATGGGAACAACAAATTTCATGTCACTGTAGGTTTTTTTTTTAACCCATGTAAAGGTGGGTGGAGGGCAACTCAGCAATGGAAAAATGCCGAAAGTAATTCAATACAGAGGCAGCAGTATGCATAGAGGATGAGTGTGTCAAAATCTACCTCTATTAACATTCCATTGGGATTCAAACACCATTTCTTTTGTACATGCACATTTGAGCACAAAATGATGGGGCTTGAATCATGACACCATTGATTTTCACACACACACACACACACACACACCTGTCTAAAAAAGTTGATTGTTCTGCAATGTTGTTGAGCATGTCTTTCTTATGTATTTGATTTCTAGTTTCATATTATTGGGTAAAATAATCTGTGGCTACAGATTATTTCATATTTTAGATTTGTTCCCTCCATTACATTACAACCTGAAATATGCATTGGAAGGGATAAAGCCTGGTATTTGAGGATCAGGGTGCGGGACCTACATTTCTTGTTCCATTTCCTTTAAATAAGAATTAAATCATGAATAGGGAAGCTTTCAGCCCCACAGATGTTGAATGGCAATTCCTTGCATTCTCTTCACTACTGGCCAAGCAGTGGTGATTTCGAGTGGGTGTGTGATATAGCAAAGTTTCCCTTCCCTGAGTTAAGAAAATAAATAGACAACTCTGTGTGTTTTTGAATGTGAAGGTATTTATAACATGTCACTCTTGTGACTGAGTATGCTTAACAACTCTAATCTAAGTGCTGATTGTGTTGATCTCCATTAATTCAAACGCTACAGTGCAATCCCCCAAATACCACAAATAGTATGAACTGATATTTCTAAATGTGATCTTTTGATCTCACCAGCTTTCAGCTTTGTATTATTATGCCAAACTCCAGGCTTCTGAGAAGCTGCCTTAATGTTCAATGAACAACTCTGAATTGGATCGTAAGGAAATGAAGCTATACCCTTGATACTACACAGAGTGTGTGTAGTAGTCAGGATTTAATCCTGACCTTGCTGTGGTAACATAGGATGACAAAAGTAGGACAGATAGCTTCTTAGGTATGAAAGGAGAAAAGCTCTCTTTTTTCTAAAATGTGTCCCATTCCAATGAAACTTTCAACTGATTTGTGAATATAATTATTTTAACACAAGGAAATTTATGCTAGGTATGAATGTTTCACCATGCTAGAAGGAAGAAGAAGAAGTGCTTTGTTACTAAGTTTCCAGACATAAATATTTGATGCTGTAGAAGAGACCATGGTATGAATTATGGAAAAATTCTGTAAGGATCACAAGCCATTCCTGCTGATAAGCCACATCGCTCCCGATCAGAAGAAAGGATATAGACACAGACATACACACATCCCTGGGCAGCCCTTTTGGCTTGCAGAAGAGTAGTAGATCATATCTGAACTTGCTCTGTGGTTCTCACAGTGTTGACTTGGGAGGATGAGACTGCTTCATCCACATCCAAAATGAGTAGTGCAATCCTGAGCATATAGATCAGAAACAAATTTGGCAGAAACCAATGGGTCCAATCTGTTTACAGCTGCAGCCTTAGCAGTGAAGTTTTGCTTGTCTCCTTGCCTTTCCACACAGTCAGCTCTTTGCACCATAAACATAGTTTTCCTACAGATCATATCTCTTTCCCAAAGTGACATTTTTGTTGTGAAGGCATTTCGTTTCCCCAGCAATCAAGTTGCAACACTTCCTATCTGGGGAAAATATAGGAATTTCTAAGATAGCATGTTTACTGGTGATGTTATTAGTAATGGCAAAATTCCCTTCCTATGCATTTGACCTTGTTTTTGTAACTTTTGTAAAAAAATACATTAATGTTCTGCATCTTGTCTTCTACAACTTAAAGTTTAATCCAAGAGTATCTTTTTAAAAAGGTATAGTGAAGCTAATTCTCTGAAGCACTTTCTTACCATTTTTAAAACAACAACAACAACAGACTTAATCTCTAGCTATTTATTTATAAGATTTCTTAATTGTCTTGGCTGTGCTTTGCATCAAAAGAGATCTTTCTCAGCCCTTTAATCTTACTCAAAATAATGTCTGCTAAAGATGAAAACAAGTGTGTTGAAAATAATACGGAGCACTTGCTCAATGCCAGGGTGGTTCATCCATGATTTGCTGAATACATTACAATTAGCAAGGTTTACAAAACTCCAACCAAACAAATCATATGATGGTTTCGTGTGATTCATGACCCGGGTCAGTCACTGAAACTGTTTGAATTGGCAAATAGCAGATACAGTTGCCTTTGACCTACTCAGATCTCATGCTGCTTCTGTCTTTGATTGATTAGAGGACAAGAAGAGGACAAGAAAAAAACCCAATAGCTTCTGACCTTCATTGCTCTCTTTTTCATGCTAGTATCAGCATGGTTGAGGTGCTGTAGCATATGGAGGTGGTAAAAGAGCATTCACCCTTACTTCAGGTCCCTTCTACTTTTTGATTGTGTTGTAGAGCTGCAGTGACTATACGCTGGACTCTGGAGAGCTGCTGCTTGGAGTGACCTCTCAGATAGGCTAAATGTCTATTCCGTTTCAATTTCAATTTCTTTTGCCATTTGCATCTGAAAGACCTTAGGAAGAAAGTTTGGAAAACTAAGCCTACCAAGATCCCTCGGGAGTCATGGCTCACTGGGACTGACAGTTTTTGCTTTGAATAGATCAATGGTCTGTCTTAATCTAATGCATTTTCTTCGTGTCACATAACCATATTGTGAAATTTATGGCTCCATTACGAAGCAGTTCCCGGGTTTCCAGAACAAGGATTAGCATAGCAGTAGCAGAGACTGTATAGGCTACAAAATTTGAAGTATATTATAATGCACGTGATTTCACAAAGAAGAGCCCAGGTTTAATCCCTGATTGCCTACAGTATCTGAAGAGCTAAATGCAGCAGCTGATGCGGAAGATCACTGTGCTGGAAAGCTTCAAGCAGAGTAAATAATATTGAGCTAAATAACAAACAGTATAGGAAAATTCTCCATGCTCCTAAATAGAACAGCTTCCTATAATGCTTCCCCCCCCTGTTCTATAAAAGCAAGGTAGCAGACATATGGCGAACACCTGGGTAGCTGTCTGTACTAGAAAAGTTATTTGATATTCTTCAAGTATTTGCTTTGTTGTTGTAATTGAAATAGATACTCACAATCTGACCATGAGGCTTTAAGAATGAAACACCCTCAAAATTTCATTCTGATTATGATGAAGCTAGTATTATTAATATCTCACTTCTTTATAAGATGGGTGATTATGTGAATTAGATAAATAAATAAATATTTCACTGACCAGATCACTGGTCACTAACACTTAGAGTACACAGGCTTCAGTTAGTGCCAGAGTGGCATTGCTAAGCCAACATGTTTCAGCAACCCTGTGTGCATGTGAGCAATTCCATAAATGGGCAAGTATCAGCAAAAAGCTGCTGGAGACCAGGAAAATGAGTTGTACCCACTCTGTCTTCTTTGTGACAATGTTGTTTCCAGCTGTGGAGAAAATGAGGTCAAGGTAATTTCAGCAGAAATTTTTCACACATGTGTTGCCAATTGGCAGGTAGATGATTCTAGTGGTCAAGGCCATTATAGAAAGATAAGTGAAAGTGATGGATCTCCAGGTAACAGTAGAAGAATTATACAGTTGCTTTGGAAACTTTTTTGCTGTTAATTGCACTTTAGGATGGCAATGGGCCATTAGGTGAGACAGGAGGTCATTAGAGGGAGGATCACTATGTTCCCTGTATTTAAGTATCTAACCATAAATAATCTGTGAATGAAGAGATGTAGTATGAAGAGTCTGAGGGCTGAATCCACTATTTTTCAATGCTTGAAAAATATGAGGTTTACAGTCAAAACACATGAAAACAAAAAATAATAGAAGTATTGCTTATTAAGACCAGGATACGCTTTTTAAAGCTTTTTATTGAACAGGTTTAGAGTTCCTCTTCAGATACCTAGTCTAATGTCTCAAGTTCAAGTATGTCACTGTAGTTTTTGATCCAATCTTTCAAGACAGGGGTGTCAAATTCAAGGCCTGCGGGCCAGATGTGGCCCATGAGGTGCTTAGATCTAGCCTGCGGGGCTGTCCTGAAAACAGTGAAGAACCGGCCCACAGTGCCTCTGCCAGTGAAAATGGAGCCCATGGCACTCCCGAGCTCTGTTTTCGCTGGCAGAGGGTTGCAGGAGGCCGTCGCAGTGGAAAACCGAGCTTGCAAGGGCCACACATGACCCTCCTGAGCTCCATTTTCACTGGCAGAGGGTTACAGGAGGCCGTCACAGCCAAAAACAGAGCTAGGGAGCCCGTTTTCTCTGGCAGAGTGCTTCGGCCACCACAGGCATGCCCTGACACGAGTGACATTAAGCTGGCCATGTCCATCCTAGTCATGCCTACCACGGCCCCCCAAGTTCAAACCCAACCCTGATGCTGCCGTCAATTAAATCAACTTTGACACCCCTGTTTCAAGAGATCCATATCACATATTTTGTGTGATTGCGTCTGTGTTTGTGTATGTACAGTATGAGGATAGTGGTAAAGCAAATCAGGATTAGAAAAGATTGAGCATTCCAAAAAGAAACAAAAGGAACTATTTGATAACTATGAAATTACACCAAAGTTTCCAAAGTGGAAAAAGCACTGATATAGATATTGGGACCATCCCAAAGCCAGAATGAAAACCAATCAGGTCTTATGAAAGCCCAATTTCATATGAAAGATTGCTAATTAGTGCACAGTATTAGGATCATATTTTGCCCATATTGAAAGTTTTGAGTAGGTGCCAGTTGCTTTTTAGTTCCAAAACAGAACTGGGTTTCATTATCTGAACGTCCACCTGTTCTATTATAAATTTGCCAGGGTATTAAAATCTGTATGACTGTTTTTTTAAGAGGTTTGTTAGATAAATGAGATCTTACTCCTAATTGATGAGAAAGTTTTCTTAAATATTGGACTTTATCCCTTTTCTTTCTGCCTTTAGGAAAGAAGTCAACACACAGTGGTTAGAGTGCAGTACTGCAGGCTACTTCTGCTGCCTGTCGGCTGCCTGCAGTTTGGCAGTTCAAATCCCACCAGGCTCAAGGTTGACTCAGCCTTCCATCCTTCTGAGGTGGGTAAAATGAGGTCCCGAAATTGTTGGGGGCAATATGCTGACTCTGTAAAATGCTTAGAGGGGCTGTAAAGCACTATGAAGCGGTATATAAGTCTGCTATTGCTATTGCTATCCTCCTCCACTAAACCTTTTTTCAGATATATTTAATCCTAACTACTGTTTTTCTATTGGGATGTCTATCTCTCTGTTTGTCTATCATTTGCATCGGTTCCCTTGAGCAGAGATGGATACATAGGATACAATTTGAAATTGATTTGGAAAGTACAATTTTGGGATGACCTGGTTAGAAGTTGGATTTCTTGGTTTTAGCTACTCTGAATTTAACCATCAGTGAGGAGAGGTCAGGCCCCTAGTAGCAGTCACCCCCACCCACAGCATCAAATATTTAATAAGTGACAACTGATCCCAGTAGTAATCTGTTATTGAAAATGAGTTTTGCCCATTCTTTGTTTTATCTGAGGTTATGCACCGAACTATTTATGTACTCCTCTGTCTAACAAGCCCTATAGTCCATTTGTCTATTTGCATGTACACCATACTGTGCAGAAGCCTCTTTGAGAGAACAGCTTAACTGCTTTTGTAATTTTAGGAACCAGCAGGTCTCGAGGATTATTTTAAAAATTAAAATCAGGAAAAATGCCCCAGGTGACAGCTGCAAGCATGTTCTAATTTGGGATTAAAGCAGATTTTGCTTTGTACAATATTTAGCCTATAACAAATGGCACCATTATTAATGATATTAATATGGCCAACATTCTCTGCTTAGTAGGCAACTCTGTGAGTTGGGCAGTGTAAAGAATCTTTACACTGGAAGGATTCCTTCCAGTGCTTAATAAGCCTTAATGCCCTAATGTTATTGTAACAACTTCACTCTTTCAGCCTCAAGTGCAAAAATGATTCCAAGCTCAGCAAGAAGTTGACACAAACAAGCTTATTTAATTTGCTTTACATTTGGTTCTGTGTGTGACCTTGGACAATTCACTTACTTTCATTGGTTCTTCATTCATCTTTAAGATGGGATGATTATACTTCCTTGACCTGTCTTATATAGTCTTTTTTTTGGGGGTAAAGCTTTGGGGGCAAAGACTGCTTCTTAGAGGAGCTAACTAAGCATTCATAGCATGATTTATATCCGTCAACATCAGCAGTTTATATCTATGACTATCTTCTTCCATTTGAAAAACCTGTCAGCAAAGTTCTGTTGTTTAATGAACTAAAAGCAAGCAGAAGAGGCTGAACACGTTGAGCTGAACACGAAATCACAGAAAAGTAGCAAAATGTATAAATTACCAAATGTGACTATGGATTATTGCTTTGCCATCAGATCAAATGTTTTACATGCAAAACAATAATATACATCATTAACTGAGGTCAATGTAAGAAAATTGTACCTTGGACTGATCTATGGGAAAGAATTATAAAACCATCAACCTGTCTCTTCCTTCTCCTGGTTTATGTGCTAAATAGAAAAATCTTATTTATTTTTTCAAATTGCACACTAAAGACACAGTCTGTCTGGGTGGATTATTACTTTTTTAAAAAAATCAGTCTCACATTGGCAACTAATAAGAGGAATAAACAATTTTTTATTAGAATATATGAATGCTTATTCAACACCATATGACTTCATTTACAAAAATGAATACAATGGATTGCTTACCGAAGCATACAAAATATGTTCTCTCTCTCTCTCTCTCTCTCTCTCTCTCTCTCTCTCTCTCTCTTTC
>JANHFL010003148.1:54921-70451 GCA_032468155.1 Oxyrhabdium leporinum | reverse complement strand
TCTCTCTCTCTCTCTCTCTCTCTCTCTCTCTCTCTCTCTCTCTCTCTCTCTCTCTCTTTCTCTCCCTCCCTCCCTCTTTCTCTTTCTCCCTCCCTTCCTCCCCTCCTCCCCACCCTCTCGCTTTCTCTCTCTCTGATACCTGTTTCCTTGTGAAATCAAATCATGGAGATTTGTGCTGTCACTTAGCTGGTTAATTTACAAATTGGGAATCCTGAGCAGAAGAGCTGTGGTTGTCTTAATAAAATAGCAGTACCCCAAACATTATATTGCTTCCTTATTGCCAGGACGTGGCTCCTTCTTTCTCTGCTATATTACATAATGCATTTGGCTTTTGTCTCTATTAACAACTAATGTATGAATTGCATTCCTGATTCTAAGGGCACCATCTAAGGGCCAGATTAAATAGGAACCAAATTACATGATTGCAATCAATATTTTCAAAAAGTTAAATAGCATCCAATCTGGGGACGAGGACGGGGACAAACAATTTATTAGGATGGGGATTGTGAAGGGAGGTGAGAAGTTTTTATCTCTTTTCACTAGATAAAATATCTCTATGAAGATTTACCACCACTCCGAAGGCTGTCTTCAGTGTAAGAGGAAAACATAGGAGGGTTTGGAGGGAGGTAGTTACAAAATTTAAGACCTCCATTCCTACACAGCATTCCTAATCTTGACTGGAAAACAGCAAGTGGTATAGGTAGATTTTAAAAGTGTGAGGTAGTATTCCACAGACCTAAATACAGTATACTATATAAGCTCTTATCTGACCTTATTTGTCCTAATTCCCTAATGCAAATCTTAACCTGAGGAAAAGGAACAATAGAATGAGGATTTTCTCAATTCGCTACTGGAGAACTACGGCCCACCACGTACCTCCTGGCAAAGCCATATTTCATCCTATAGCTCTAGACTATGAAGAAATATTGTGCCGTCAAATTCATCAGCACACAGGTAATGAGGCTGGTTTGAGTGACAGAGATAGAGAAGTAACATCTACTGTCAGGGCAATCTACTACATATAAACAAAGCGCAAACCCCATACCCATTAGCACTGGTGATGCTACCTAGTCAGGCAATGAAATGTCTTCAAGCAAAAAACCAAGCTCAGGGTGCACTAAGAATTCCATAGACAAATAAGTGCCAGAAATCCTTGAATCCATAATGGCCTGTTTGGGAGTCAATTGATTCTCCATTGCCATATACCTCTGTATGCTGATGCAAGTTAATTAGCATTGGTTAGGTTAGGAGCCAGGAAGGTGGCTCCAAGCCAACAGCAATCTTGATTTTTTTTTCAGATGTGAATCTGAACTTAGTATTAAACATCGTTGATAACTGACCTTTGCTATTGTTCAGAGGAAGGATGGACAAGGTTGTGGACTTCCAAACTTCTAGAGTGCTGCAGGAAGGTGTCCAGCGATTGGGTGATATTACTAAACAATATGGGGGTTACACCCACTAAATCCCCCAGACCATGCAAATGGCTCCAAATCAACAAATTTCAGGCTGGTTTGGGGAGGTGAAGAAAAGTAGAAGAGAATTATTTATTTTCCCAAGTAATATCGTATATGAAATGTGAAAACATCAGATGGACAAAGTGGTACCTACTCTACATGCAGTAGTGTATGCCTAGAGTCAGATGATGAGTGGAGCACACATAAACCTAACTAAATAAGAGGTTTGTAAAAACAAATATAGAAAATAGGGAGTGGGAGGGAATCTATGCGACATCTATGTGAAAACATACATGAGGACTGTCCAAGAGGAGCTTACTATGTTAAAGGAGAGTTAAGAGGAAAATCGGACATTGATGGCTGGGAAAACTGAGTAGTCTGTTGTGCTATATGCATTATGAATAATAGACATTTTCATTTCCTTTGCCTTCTGTCTAGCAAACGATGCTAAAGAATAACCAGCAATTGCTATTAGTTTGCAGCAGTTCACTTGAATAACAGGACAGTTCATTATTAGAGAAAAACAATCAAATACTTTTATTTATTTCGTACAGCGACGCAAAATGCAGCATAGTGCATAAAATTCACAGAAGCAACATATAAAATTTGTATCAAAATATAAACACCACAGCAGTGAATTATTTTAAAAACACACAGTATGCATGATGAATAAAATTATGAACAAAATTAAATTTTGGCTGCCGGACCTCACATGGACCTCCCGGTAAGGAGAAGCAGCATAAATACCAATCACATGCTGCCCCATAGTAATTCAGTTGAAACTTTGATTAAATGTTTGCAATCATAAAATTAGCAAGTATTATATAGCATTCTAGACTTTGGGATCAGTGAGTTTTCTGCCAATCCTGCTTACCTGTAGAGCCACCTTTGAAATTCCTTGGTGAGGCCAGAGTGAGAGAGGGCTCTTTCTGCCAATGTGAATTGGAGCCATTTCCCTTTATTATCTGCATGAAGACCTGGACAGAGTATGTTGTTCTTTGAACATAACACCATAATCAAGAACAGACTTGAAAAATTGTTCTGATTGTTGAGACTGTCTTTCCTGATGATCGATCCTAGTGATTGCTTATCTCCCACTGCTCTTGCTGAGAAGGGTAATAAAACCGAACATCCCTTCTTTTGATTTTCCAGCCTGGATTCAATAGTTTTCACAAAAGCTTCAATAGTGAAAGCCAAGAAGATTCTTCAATCTTCTCTTAATCACTGTACCATTCTTCCCTTCCCCATTATTCTTTACTGGTTTGAGATGGATAGATAAAATGCAATATTACTCTCATGAGCTGGGGATTCATAATAGATGCATTTCTTTTTTCTTCTTCCAAAAAGAAAGGCCAAGCTGTTTGGAGCTGCAATGAAATGGCAAGAAGGGTTGCTCTGGACTGTTCAGATACCGAGCAGAAGGCATCGTTGTGCAGAATGAGGATTGCATGATCAGTGACAATTTTGCCAACAATGGAAGAAGAATTTGGGTGGGAAAAAAGGGGGTTCATCAAGTACAGTTTCCAGTCTAGCTCTCCTACTTTCTTTTAGAGTAGTGTCAAAATGTAAAGGGATACAAAATGCATCCGTAATCTTATGCCTAGAGAAAAATTGTATTCAGTAGTAGAAAATAGCCAAACCAGGGAGAAACTTAGCAACAGATCTGGTTAGTATTTTGGAGGAAGACCAATTGGAAATGTCAGGGTTGTTAGACAGGGCTGAGCTGCTAATGTGTTCACAAGGAGTTTATTTGCACTGAAAAAAGGGAGCGGTGACTAATGTGCATCAACTCACCTTGATGTAAGCTCACCAAATTATTCCAGGTGTCATTACATCCCATCCCACTATAACTTTCCTCTGTGGTGCCTCCAAGTCAGTGTGGACTCTTACTGACTGCCTGGAGAAATCCCTGCAGTTTTCTCAACCAAATTTTTCAGAAATGGTTGATCGTTGCCTACTTCCTAAAATTGATATAGAATAACTGACCCGAAGTCATGGAACTTATGTTCTCCCAGTTTCTGGCCTGGGGTCTTCAACATCACACTTAAGTGGCTCTCAAGACTTTCATAGACTACACCTAATTTATATAAGAGTGGGGATGTATCTGCTGCTGTGTGGAGGATTAGATAATTCAGGAGGGAATAGAAAAGACAATTACTATGCTATCTCTTTCCTTGGGTGACAAAATTTTCTTTACTTTTCCTTTGAACAGACATTTTCAGCACCTTATTGAAGCCACTGGATACTTCAACCCTATTTTTTTTTTTGCTTAGTACCACTCTGGTGACTAAGGGTCTACTAGTAGTGGTGGAAGCAAAAACCCTGCCATCTGTTCCTTGCTGGTGCACTCTGGCTTTGTTGTCACTGCAGCTGGTACTTTTGGCCACCCCATTCCTCATCCCTGGAGCCAAACAATTTAGTCCCAATATTGAGTTGGCCTCACCCCAAGTCCAGACAGGAAAGGAACTAATCCATAGTCTGCAATATGAACTAGAGCTTCCAGACTACACTGGGAGGTCTAAATTAGCAATTCATATAATCCCCATAAATTTAACAAGGTGTTTACATGATTTCTCAAGCCCTCTCTTGCACATCAGTTGCCAGTGGCTGGACTATGAAGTCAAAAAAGCACCCTACAAAAAGTCCATTACCAACCATTACCAAGAAAACGACATGAGTGAAAATGAAAAAACTCCTTCCACAAACTATGCTATAATTATTAGGAAAAAAAAGCAGATTAGTTCCTTCCCTCCTGCCCCACATAGCATTGGCTCATAGATGCAATTTCATGCCATACAATATATGATAAAAGGTATCATCTACAACATTCAGTGCAAGGACTACAACAGTCACTATGTAGGATAGATAGGCAGAAGACTAGGCAAAGCACATCTGTGAACATCAACTAGCAGTTAGACGACATGTTAAAAACTCCTTACTTTCACAACACATGGAGAGACATAACCATAATTTCAACTGTGAAACTGTGAGCATCCTAGACAAAGCTAAATTCAAAAACTTTAGAGAATTCTTGGAAGCTTGGCACTCAGACAAATCAGCTATCAATAGGCACATAGAGAATAACAACATTTGCACACTATTCAAAAGAGACAATAAAAAGCCAATAAAAAACAAAAAGATCAGAACTCCTCCTTGCCAGCAGTAAATACCCAGATAAGGCAGGGATTAACTCCAGGATTAATGCCATACAAACAAGCAGTAAACAATAGTTTAATCAAGGAACCACCAAAGACAAAACCATATCCCACCAGCCCTGACTGAGCAAACTGCCATACATAAACACAGCAAATCACATAGATAGTCCTCAATGTGGAACATAACTGAGTCCAGGATTACGGTTTTAAGTTTTTATGACTGGACCTGATGTTTTGGTATCTTTTTGCTAAGCAAATGCCATGGTCATTAAGTGAATCCATATATGTGTGTGTGTATGTGTGTGTGTAACCAGAAACTAGAAGTAAATGCTAAAAACTGGTAAAAAATGTGGAATATTGTGACTGCGGGATTTGCAAACAGCGATAAAGGTGAATCTTCGCCAAGTGCCCAAAATGTGACCGTGGATGGATGTGTGAGGCCATTGTAGAATCAGGTCATAAGTAGCTTTTTGGGGGGGAGGGGTCTGTCATAACTTCAAATGGTTGCCACGCAACCAATCATAAATTCAGGACTACCCGTATAAATTTCAACGAAGGGAACAGAGTTCTTCAAATTATCAGACTACCATAAATACTAGATTGAACCACTAGAGGGAGACAGGAGTCCACCTATCCACACAGAGTCCAGAAATACAGGAAATCCAACCGAAAAAAAATATGATTTGCTTGTATGTCCTCATTGGTTGTCATGATATTAGATTAACTTTTTTTTCAAGATGATGGCTTCCTATATATTACAATTTGAGGAATGCTATGCCAGGCTAACGTATTTATTTTGAAATATTTCTACCAAATAATACCAAAGACAATATTAACACTGTTTATAATGAATGTTGTTTCAGGAGCATTTTAATAAAAGAAAATGGATAGAAATATGTTAAATAAAATATGATATCTAAATTTTGAAAATGACAGCCCACCCCTGCCTCTTAAAAAAACCCCAAAAACTAAAGTAATAAAAGTAACAGAAAAGCCAGGTATCTACACTTTGTGTGATAAAAAGTTCCATAGTATGGAAATGGCTCATAAAAGGCTCATTCGCTTAGATGGCTATTAACTTCTCTTAAGATCTTTAATGTAAGTTATTTCAGAGGAAGCGGAATAGAATGATTACAATAAGCCATTACAAACTGGGAGAGCAGAGCAATTTGGCCTGAGTGCCAAACAAGGCGCCTGAAGGATGAAGATAAGTAGCAATATAAAGACCAAGGTTAGACTGGTTTGTGATTTAAGTTGCTATTCATCTAGCTGGAGCCCAGAAAAGGAGCCCTGGTCTATATGGGGAGGGAGGAACAGAGCAAGGAATGTCGCTTGGCTGCCTCTTTAATGTTCTCATTTTGCTAACTGCATCTTTGTTTTCCCACTAGAAAGGTTTTGGTAGAATGTCAGCGTCTTTTTTCTTTAACTCATGATCCTGCCCAGTGTGGAATTGGATCAAAAGTATATAGCTGGAAGGGTAATAGAGATGTCAACCTGGATAAAATGTGGATGGGAATGTAAAGTCATGCTATGGCTATTAAAACAACAAAACCTGAAGTTGGATACCACCCCACTCCCCTTTCAGTATGGAATCTCTAACCAAATTCTCAAGGTAGTAGAGGGAATTTGTAGGTTCGCTACCTTGAGTCACTTATAAAAGAATAAAAGTAGGATAAAAATAAAATCAAATAAATAAACTCAATGATCCGAAATTGGCTTAATGAGGATGGTAGCCCTGCACTGGATCCATTTTGCTAGAAGCCTAAGTAAGAATAATGTGCTAGACACTGACATTTCCAGCAGGTGAGGAATAACTGAGAGGCATATGGTCATAGATAATAATAACTAGCATAATGAGGGTCAGAAGAACCCACTGCCCTGATTATTATATATTTGTATAATATTACATATTTATCTACCATTCACATCCTCAAATGCCTGGGCTCAGACAACCATGGTCAAAATTAGAAGTCCCTTCCCTCCCCATGTCTATGTTGACTAGCTTCTCTGCAATGCTCACAGATCCCTACCAGCCAGACATCAGTTATACCCTTGACTTTCCCTTCACTCAGTTTAAAAATAAACAAGACTTTATTAAAGATATTGGCATTATAAAGAAAATGACAACATAAACTGTGGCACTGCAGCTCCAGGAAATTTAGAGGAAGATGGTAATCTAGACCAGTGTTTCTCAACCTTAGCCACCTTAAGACGTGTGGACTTCAATTCCCAGAATTCATAGTGTCTTAAAATGGCTAAAGTTGAGAAACATTGATTTAAGCCTTTTCCAATCTAAATGCAGGCCCAGATTTAGACAGCCTTGGATGAGCTACCCTGGGAGAGTGATGCAGGGAGGAAGTCCTACTGACTTATTTGGTATAGCTGTCCATCTCACATGAAAGTCACTTTGGGTGGCATGCACCTGATTAAAAACAATACATAAAATAGTCACAATTAAAAGTAACTATAAAAAGGCACCCAAACAAGTCTATTAATCACAATAGCAGAGCCAAATCTCCCTTATGCAAAATCTCCCCAATCCCTTGGAACTCCCAGGCCTGATAACATAACTGGGGCTTGAAGGATCTGTGAAATGTGGAGAGGGGTGGCGTTGACCTCAGTTCCAGGGAAGGAAGAAAAGTCCACAAGGCAAGTGCCACAGCAGAGAAAGTGTTATGTAATTTGTAGTTACATTTCCCCTGACAAATGGGAACCACAGCATGCCTTCTCTGCCAGATATAACCAGGGAGAGGTGGTCTTTCAGATAACTTGGCTCTATGGCATGAAGTGCTTTAAAAGTCAAAAGTGACAGTGAGCATTCATTTTGCGGAATCCCCTTGCAGTGGTGCCATTAATCACAGGATCCTTTTGGAGTATTTGCATGAGCTGTAAGTTGGAGTGCTGTTTTGCCGCAGCTTTGTTCTAATATTTTTAGGTTGTAGCAAAATATGGTGATAATAGAAGTATAAAGTTAACTTGACCTTGAAGGTCTAGTTCAACCTCCTGCTTAGTTAAGGAGTTGCGAAAATCTATTTGAGTGGATGCACTTCTAGACTGAGAGCCTGATGCCAGTTGCTGTGCTTCATTACCAGCCCAGAGTGTCTCTGGATCCTGAGAAATTCACCTGTCCTATCAGGGGTTTTACTCCTATATATGTTGCAGCATGGAAACTCTTTCCTAAACTTCTTCTATCTTCTCTTTCAACAAAGACACAAACATATAATCCTGGTTCTCTGCAGCCATTGCACATACCTTGCAATGGTACTAAAAAGCTTTGTCTGCTCCATGTTGTTTGGAGTCTCAGACTCCCCTCCTCCAAAATAAGTAACTACTCCTTCCTGCAGTTTTCTCTATAGGAATTGGCTTCCCTTTATGTCACCTGACATTGACTCACATAGGCTAGAAATGAACAAGGAGCAGCCCGCAGTTAATAGTTGTCAGGAAACAACAGCAGGTACCTAAGGGGCACTGCTTGAGCTTTGGGGATTTATCTTGGGGAGTCCAACAAAGTTCTAGTTCATCTTCCATCCCATATGTGTCAAGCCATTGGGAAGGATTATCGCAGGTTTCGAGCTAGAATATAACTGAATATCACCTGTATACAGATGATATTCGATTGTATTCATCCAATTCTGTAAAGCTCAGGGTTGAACTGAATCTGAGCAAAACTGAATTGATGCTATTTGGGGGATTTGGATGATAGGCCAATAATAAGGCTGCCTATTCCCTTAAAGAGCCAGTTGAGAATCTGGAAGGCTTCCTTGATCCAGAAATGATCCTGTATAAACCAGTTAGTTGCAGTAGAGTTGATATATTAATGAATTTGGCAAAATTCATTATGAAAAGAAAATTAATTTTGAGTGCTAAGTGTCTAGTTTCTTGGATCTATAAAGAGCAGGTGTTACAAGTAAAGAAAACAACATGACTGGATGTTAAGGTAAATAGAATTTGAAACCAAATTATTGGCCTCCATTTCCTGCAAAGTTTAATTTGGAATAATGTGTCCAAATCCAGCTAGGGATAGATCAGGTCCCTGCAACAATGATTGCAAGCTTAGGACTTTGAATGACACTATCCAAATGCTGCTGTCTGGCAGCAGCATTTTGAAGTAATTGTGATTTTTCAATGCCAATAGTCTTATAAATTAACCACTATTTAAATTTAATAGCCCCATATGGAATGTGAGTGTGACCAGATCTACCTTTCTCAGACTGCAAATCTCAGCTTTTCATTTCATTAAGTAGAAATGGACTCTTGGATGCTTCTGCCCTACTAGGATCTAAACAGTGTTCAGAAATTCTCCTGGACACCCTGACTGATTTTTCAGAGGCAATCTTATCCCATGGACAGGCTGGGTTAGTACCTGAATATACGATGCTCAGACTGTTCAATTGGCTCTTCCTTCTGAAGAAAAGGATTTTTGAATTGTGTGGATTAAGCCTCATCTTGTTAGCCTGGGTTCAGCCCATTAAAGACAGAAAACGTATTCTGAAGTTCTTAGCTGCCTCTACCTTGTGAGGGGAAGAGATGAGTAGCAGCTGCATATTGATGGCATTTAATTTTAAAACTCTGGAGGAATAGTGAGAACTCTGAATTTTAAAAGCTCCATAAGTCTTTTTCTTTCTAACTTTACATGAAGCATGTGGGCAAAGCAAAGTTATGACAGCCCCCCCTCCCCAGCATAGAAATGACTACTTATGACACTGGAATGTGTTTTAAGAAGGCAGCTTTATATATTACAGTTTGCTCCAATTTTTGCAATGTTTGTTTCATGCAAGAACTTCTTTGGATGAATAAAGAGATGTATAGATAGATTGACAGATAATTTCCATGGTCAGTTCTTAACTTTTTGTTCAGATTAGCTCACCTAGACTGTATACAATGCCCTAGAATGTATGGGTGATGGATAATATGGTATATTCATGCTCACATACATTCATGGATATAAAGACACACAAAAAATATACAGTAGTGCTTTCAAGGCAAAACCAAACATTTGTTAAGGGATTTTTTTTTTGAATGTCAATTTGTATTCTTCTGGGGAATAATACAAAAATTACAAAGGCATGTACCAATTTCTACATTGAGAAAACAACTGTTTTCCAAATGAAGCTAGTGAGAAGGTTAAATATTTTTGCATTTTGCAGGAATTTTTATAGCATACAGTCACAGGAAGATTTATAGCATAGGCTTCTAAACATGCAATAAAAATTTGATTTTTGTTCAAGGGTGAGAAGCTGTAAATTATACCAAGATGCTGCTAAAATTGACATACCTACATCAGTCACAATTTGTCCCTATAATAAGCAACAGCACTTGCCTGTTTTATAATGCAACCTCCTGGATTCCGCTTCACACTGGATTCTGCAACACCACTGTGCTATTATCTTATAACACTGTTACCGGTCTCAGAAGAGGAGAAAAACGGGAATTTATATCAAATAGCATCCCTATGTTATTTATTCTGTGTTTGTTTCCCAGTCTAACAAAGGTTTTATATTTCTTTCTCTTTCCTCTATTCTCCTGAAGTTAAGATAGCACTTTTGTTTGAGGTTATTAATGTATTATTCATCTGCCTGAAATGATAGTTACATACAGAGCTGTTCCATTTTTTAAATAACGTGGCACCTGACACGATATAGATTGCATGGGGAAAAATGCTAAAAGAATGACACTGTGATGGCAAAGTTTGAAAGCAAGATGCAAGCATCATCCATATAAAATGAGCATTAGCTTACCACCCAAGCTTCATAAGAGGAAGCTGTTTAGAGAGGTCCTGATCTGGCTGCTATTACTCAAGAAAGCAATAGATGATGGCTTCTGCATAGCAATCTGTTATCAGACCACACTCAAAACAAATAACCACAGGCATCTCATTCTTCAAGCACAATAGTCATGCAATGTAGTTTCCTGCAGAATGACTTTCCTGTGGAGCATTTATTTCTCCATGGATCTGATGGACTTATTGCTTTAGAAAGATCCTGGTTTACTGAAGCCTACTTTGGCAACTGTGATGTTTAGGTATTTATTAAATTTATATGCTGCCATTTCACTGTTGAAATGGCTCTGGGTAGCTTACAAAAAGATAACATAAAACAAATAAAATTCAGAAAGATTAAATAGAGACTAAAAACCAATAGGACAGGTGACACTGGGGTGGGGAATCATTTCTCTACCCCATCAGCCATCCCCAGAAGAGAGCACTCCCATCCAGGCCCCAGGCCAGCCAGCAAAACCAGGTTTTAAAGCTCTTTTGGAAGTTCAGGAGGTTGGGACCTCCAGAGAGAGAATAATCCAGAGGGCATGGGCCACAGCAGAAAAGGCTGTTCTCCTGGATCCTACAAGCTGAAATTCTTTGACAGATGGGATCTGAAGAAAGCCTCTTCTGCTGGAGTGAATAGGATGAACCAATCCCATTTGGGTGAAATGTCTAAGACTTCTGGTGTCATACTAATCCAGCAAGACAATTATAAATGGTCATAGAGGGAAGATGGAGAGGGAAGGAACTGCCCATAAGAACTAGATGGATCCCAGTTTGAGATCACATCATCACCATGGCTGATATTATAGAGACACAAATCAGTTTACTGGGAGACGATTAAAAACAGTTGTTGGCCTTGGCTGTGGGTTACAGAAGACAGGAAGGCCATGTCATTCATATATGTTCATAAAGGATGATAAACAAGGCAGCTCTGAATCAAAATTGGGGGATTATCCTATGAATCTCCCCCATCCCAGTCAGAACTGAAGTTAATAAAGCAGAATCCAATAGTTCTCAAGCTACGCTAAGTCATTATATAAACACGCAATGGAGCTACCCAGTCTCAAGACTGAGAAATGAATGACTAAGTTTTTATTCATTCAAAAAGGTAGAAGGAGAAGGTTGGTAATATAAAGTGTGTGTGCTTGTGTGTTTATAGATTTTATCTTGTCTGCAAAAAGCAACTGACATAGCTTTGTCTGTGAGTTTCTGCTGTAAAATAATTCCTGAATGCGGATTACAGTAAATGTCTGGAGAGTTGAGATTTATTGCTGGCTTGACAAGAAGTCTACTAGCAATCTGCAGATATGTTTGACATTCTGAATGTTGTAATCCCTACACATCTAGACTTGTCAAACATATGAGTTGGGGCCATATTTGAAATGTTGTGAGCTTCTGATAGGTCTATTCATACAATTAGCTGGCATAACAGTGAAACATGATTTGACTGCATTACTGTTTATACATTTCTTTTAACAAAAGAAAATACTTTATCAATAGCTAAATACGAAGAGGGTTACAGATGCTCCTTCTCTTATTTCTGTTCTAAATATGTATATAATCAATTTCAGCACCAACTGCACAGGGAGATTCCATATTAGCAAAATAGCTGATGGTCCATTACAATGCCATGTCTCTTTTTGAAAATGAGACATGTTCAAAAGGTGGGTGGGGGGGTTTGCATTGCTACACCCATCTGCCATCTTGCTGCCTTGGACCTCCCTGATAATTCTGCTGCCTGCTTGGGAGGCCTTTCTCCAACACTAAATACTAAGAAATTGTTTCTCTGCTTCACACAGAAGGGTGTTTGTCCTTGACTACTGCCTTGACTAATGTTTTGCCACCCTCTCTATTAGAAAGAAGATTTAATAACATCACTGTACAGAAGAAGTACTCCTTTTTGTTGGAAGAACTAGGGAAAAAATCCCTTATATGCTTCTGTGCTGTACTCAAGTTGACTGAATACCTTCTCTTAACTCATTCTATTGCTGGTTCAGAAGAGAATAGCATTCTCCTTCTCTTAGATGACATCTCTCTGGATACTTTCAGAATGCTCACCAAATGTATTGCAATTACTGTTGCTATTAGATGAATTCCAATACATCTAGCAAGCATCAGGGTTTGAAAAGTCGAGTGAGATGGACCCTGGATCTGATTCAAAACAAGAACTCTGCATTTTTCTCCCCTTCCAATATACAATTTTGTCACTAGAGGGGAGTGTTGGAAAATGGAAGTTCTTTCTGCTTCTTCAGAAAAAAATGGAAGGGGCAACAAACATTCTCTGCAATTTTCCTCTCTTTTGCAATAAATGCAGAAACTGGGAGACCCGTTCCAATGAATGGAAACCAGCAAGAGGAAATTTGCGAGTAAATGTAGACAATATTGGAGATGGTGAGTGATGGTGCAGTGATGACGAGTTGATCTTGACTTGATGGCACCCAACTAATGATCTCTGAATACAATCTGTCTTCCCAGATAGAAGACGGGCACATGCAATCATTAACAAAATGAATGTTATTATGACTGGGGTGTAACTGGTGTTAAGGGAGTCTTTGTCTGCTGAAACTCTCCTTGAGGGTGACAGAATCACAATGCCATTTCCGTCTCTATATGCCCTGCCCTGGGGCAAGTTCATCTGCTATTATAGGTCAAAGACAGCTTTGCCCTCACCACAAGGTTCCCAAACAACACAGCAATTTGATGAGGATCTCTCACTGCATGCTGAATAGGTATATATTTAGAGATTTTATTAAAGCAGACAATCACTTCTAATTTTTACTTACGCCAGTCTTTGCACATGGAGTCTTTTCGTGACTGTGTTGTTGCCTCCACCTTAGCAACATGCCACCCCGTGTTCTGGTTCCTGGTCATGTCAGCAGCATCCAAAAGGGGAGACCACATTTGATCTGTGGTAGCATAAACCGCAAAGTGCCTTGGGTCATCTTAAAGGTTAATTAACCATTTTTAAAAAATCATTCAGAAAATTCTTTCTTCCATCACAAATACTTTCCAAGCAAATGTGCCTCCATACAGTATAACTGTTCATCTTTGCCATTTCACCCCAGTGAAGAGATTGAGTTGGTTTGATTTCAGGGGCACGCATCTTTGTCCTTTTATAACAGGTAAGAGCATTGTGAAGATCACATGTAGTCAAATGAATAAATGTGATAAGGATTGTTTACCAGGTGCTATTGCAACTCTCAGGGTTTTTGGTTTTAATTTTCACACAACCCTATGGCTTTTGATTTCCTCTATCTTTTGAGAGGCAACAGCTGTTTGTTCTACTTTTCTTCTAGTTTCTCTAGTTTCCCTTCTCAGGGAAATGAATCACTTCATTGGACCGACTGGAAGAAGCGTAGATGATGTCCCTGAGACAGATATTTTCTCTGAACTAAAACTGGGTTGGGATAGGAGAGAAAGGCAGATTCAGTGGTTATCTGTCTGCATGGAAATTCTCCAGAAACTTGCCTACAATGGAAACGAGCTGTTTAGAAGAGGCAGCTGTCCACCAGCTAAGTGGGTTCTTTTTTGGCTCTGGGCAACTCCTCAGCTTGTCAAGTAGACCTTGGCTCAGCATTCTTTAGTGGGCTTTGGTGACATCCAGCACTTGCAGAGCAATGTAAACTATGGAGTTGATGAAAACAGGACATCCCAGGAGTTCTCTGTGTGGCCCCTCTAACTTGATAGGCAGAATGTGGGCAGATAAGTTTATGAGTCACACCTCTGGAGAGAATGGGTCTCTGCCTTAAAGGAGCCTGACATGCCAACTCTTGAACTTGTTCATGCTTTCTTACATACCCCTATGCTATTTCATGGAGAACAATGCTAGGTGGAAGATATCTAATGAGCATATGAATACACAATATAAAAGCTTGAGGAATAGCTTCTGACTTCTTCTGGAGAAATGTCCTTTCCCATTTTGACTTGCTGTTATTGGCAACCAGCTGTTGCTGGACACTCCATATTTTGGTGTGATGAAGTTCAGCAACTGTGGCTATGCCAAAAGTGGATTTGCAGGAGCATCTACATGGTTGCTGCTCCATTCTTCTGCCCTCCAGCCACTCCTTCATGCCCACAGCTGCCATTTTTCCATCTTCTTTCCATTGAATTATTTGTTTTGGAACCTTCTTCATTTCTCTCCTGACAGTAAAGGACCTTCTTTAGTCCTGGACCTAAGAAAGTTCACTTTAACTCCATCCTTGTATTGGAGCCTTAACAGAGCAGCAACCTGACTGTGGCATCGCAGGGAGATTCATAGAGTAAATGAAAACTGCTGCCTGAAAATAATGGAGAGAAGGAAATTTTTTTTGCTCTAAATGTTCTCCTCCCAACTCATCCTATAGGGATAAACCACCAAGATTATAAACCAAATGATCCCTTTTACAACCCTCAAAATGAATGGCTAACATTTTACAGCATTGAGTTCTAAAGTCATTATTTCTGGCAAGCTTCTCCCTTTGTCCTTGTTGCAGCTGCGGACTCAATTCAGACGGATTCCTAGCTTTCAAAGCAGGTTTTTCAGGTGGGTCAGGGAGCTGATGAAGGGGAGAAATTGAGGGAAAGATATTTCCATTCACATTCTTTAGAGGATATTTCTTTGACAGCATCATGTTAGTGATTTCTGTGTCTGTGCAGCCTCACATAAACAAATATAAATACACACACACACACACTCACACACATTTTCTACTGTTTGGATCTATGATATTAGGCGTCTCTTATTTGCTATCCATATCTGTATTTATCTGCAGCTTGGAACACAGTAATGCACTGAATATTGAATATGCCTTGCTAATGCACCCATCTTAAACTGATCAAGCTATATGTGTTGATGGATGTGGCTGGAGGATTTTGCTGGAGAATGTCAATGTATTTTCTAAAGGCAAAAACTGTTGCAGCTTTAATGGTTTGTAATAATTGAAGTTCCATTTTCTTATTTTTCCTATTTAAAAGAAAACAGTACAAGATTTCTTTTTCTTTTCTTTTAGCAATCTTTTTTCATTCTTTTGCTCTTTTTTCCTTTCCCCTCTTTGAGAAGAGGATTTTTAAACTTTAGTTATTTATTGCTGTGTGACACAGACTTTGAACAAAATAATACCACCACCTCCTTAATACTTAATTATGGACTTTTTTGATACCCCGAAGACTGACTCCCTCCCT
>JANHFL010003148.1:9065-20224 GCA_032468155.1 Oxyrhabdium leporinum | reverse complement strand
ATAATAATAATAATAATAATAATAATAATAATAATAATAATAATAATAATAATAATAATAATAATAATAATAAAGGATCATTTTTCCCCAAGATGGTGCCAAGGCAGTGTGTTGCAGAGTGAGTGCCAATAGAAGCTGGTTTTAGTATGTTAGAGCAGGTTGGCGGGTTGGCGAGTTGGACTAACAGATGGTGGTGTTTCCACGGATTTTGGTTTTCCCCCAATGAATGCTGCTTTCTGTCAAGCGTGTGTGATTCCTCTCCCTCATTAGGTTGTGCTGTTACTTGGGGCAGAATTACATGTGGAGCCTGGAACTCACATCCTTATCTGGGCTGCCACTGGCTTGACTGTTGCTTGGACTATCATTTCTCTTGGACTGGCAATCAGATGATTGGATTGGATTGCTGGGTACACTGAACACTTTCTGCAGTTGCGGCATGTGGATCAACTGTGAAATGCTAATCAGTGTTCAGCTATGTAGCAATGGAGCGGGGTACATCACCAGTGTCAGAGGAGGCTTTTAGGTCTCTGGTGTGGAAATTGTGAGCTCTGGTGCATGACAAAGAAAGTAGTGGAAGAGAAATTAAAATTGAGAGATTTGGGGTGATTTAGAGCGGGCTGCAGTGGATGCGAGGATGGGATGAGGTACTGTTTTGGGCTTTCTTCTTGTTACTGTGGTCCCCCCCCCCCATTTACTTGTGCAGCTATGTTACCCTTTTCCCTGGATTTGAGAACCAAATAGAGGGTCATGAAAATCTGTGGACTAGAGTTAGTGGTAAGAGGGAGTGTTTCTGTCCCTGAATTGAGCTTGCTTCCTTTGCTATGGATGACAGCCGAAGGGGATTGATTGATTCACCCTCATAAAATCTGATGTTCCTTGTAAGAACTCCAGGCTATTGATGAGGGTGGGATTAGAGCATTGGGTAGAGTGTTTTGATTGCTATAGGCTGCTATAGGCTGCTATAGGCTGCTATAGGCTGGAGATTCTGCTAAGTAGAAGCATCCTGGGTTGATGGTCCTGGAAGAGGTGGTAATTGGATGTGTACATATATTGGGGTACTATACCTTTGGGCATGGACCAATTTGGATAGGGGACAGGGGAAAGGGGTGAGGGCAGGATGTAAAATCTCAGTGGTGATGGGTATGGGGAGATAAAGGGGGGACTAGTCACAGGGACTGTGCTAGAGATGTATTGTTCCTGTGGTACATTCCAACCCCTGAAATTTGTTCCCAAGCCCCAGATGGCAGACCTTCCATGGCCTGGGCTGTTGGCTGCTGCTGCTGAATGCCAGTACAGTCTCTAATAAGGCCACTTATTCATGCCTTGATTGTGGATGAGAAGGCTGACCTGGCATATATTCCAAAATCTATCAGGGAGGGGGGTTGGTTTCCTTTTTCTGAGATATGCCCAGCTGTTTGTGAATGTGACACCAGTCAAGACCTCAGGGTAGGGGCAGTGAAATGGCGGTGGTTATCCAATATTCATGGGAGGCATCTAGGCACACTGCTCCTCAGATTGATGGGTACGAGACCCTATTTATTGGGTTAGAATCTGAGAGGAATCAAATGGGACTGTTACTATCATATCAATCTCCCTGCTGTGTAATGACCTTCCTATATAAGCTTCCTGACTGTATGGTCAGGATGGTAGTGAAGTTCCCCAGGCTTATGAACTTGAGGAACGTCAACTTACCTTCCTTGGGGGAAGTAGCTGAAGCAGTTGGGAGTTCATGGCCACCATGATAGTCATGGGCATATCCCAATTCATCCAGGGCTTGAAGCATAATAGTGATCATATACTTGGCCTGGTTTTTCTGTAAGAACAGTGGCAGGATGTTATGAAAATGGGGGAGATACTGATTTCTCCTCTGTCATAGTCAGTTCATAGGGGAGCCTATTAGATTGCCCCACCCCAGATGATTGATGGAACTGATTGGGTTACAGAGGAAGCTTGGGGTTGTCCTTGAAGGTTTGCTACATGGTCTGGCAGAAGCCTTGATAGCTACCTGGAATGAGAGAGTGGCTGTGACTTTGAACCAGATTGTATTTGAGCAGTCTTGTGTGACCATGGATCCCAGAACTCATGGTATGCAGAAGAGCTAAGGGAATTAAAGAAGGCTGGGAGGTGCCTTAAGTGCCTGTGGTGTATGGCAAAGAGGTCAGTGACTTTGTGACACCAGTTTGTTTGTCTTAAATGAACAATCAGTGGAGGTCTGAGAAATTATGAACTTGTCAGGTTAACATGTGCCCCAGACAAATTGGTGGAAATAGTTCTAAAGGAAAAAAAAATCTATTAGACACACAAACTTCACTGACAGAAAATCATTATAGATTCTTTAAAAGGAAATTCTATCTGAGCATCTTCTACAAGTGTTTTTGAGTGTCAATAGGCATGTGTATGGAGACAACCTTGCCATTATTGGATATTTGAATTTAAAAAAAATCATTTGACAAAGTTTCTCATCAATAGATCTTAGTAAACTTAATATTTCATAAAAGAATCCTTAAAATAAGCAACAATGACAGCAACAAAAGACAGGCTTGTGTCATTGAAATCTACTTGACTGATTACATTTGAAAGGCACAGCAGCTTCTGCTTGATTATGATGGGGACACTTATTTAAAAGGTCCTGTATTGAGCACCTACAACAGGGGATGAAAGATTCTGAGAAGTAGAGCTAGTTCTGTGTTCTACTGAAGTATAAAGTAGACTGGCCCTGAGTTTGCATCCTTTTATCTAGCTTTGACCTAGCCAGTTTTAACATTTTCCTCTAGGTTTTGTGATATGTACCTCCCTTTGAACTGGCCACACCAGCAGCTAAACTATTAGGAAATTGCTCCAGAGTTGATAGCTCAGTGGTTTGGCACCATATGAGCATGAAATGATTAATAGCCATGGGGTTTGGGGAGCAAAGTATGATTTGAGGTTGGTACCATGTTTTGATATGTGTAGCATATCATGGAGGAATGTACTTACCCTTTGGGAAATCTAAACTGCAGAAAATGTGTGTAGCTATGGAAAAAGAAGGTGTTGAAATAAGACTATTTGCTACTCCTTGTCTTAGAATTCTTTTTTATCAAAAGATATTCTGATGAGTTACTCAGACTGGTTCCCTAAGTAATTTCATACTTCACTCTTCACACCAGCATATCATTGCTGACTTATTTTCCATGGTAAATTTGAGAACACCAATACAAGATTCTTCAATATTATGTACTATTGGAAAAACAATTGAAACTTTGGTTGACTGTATTAAAGAGAAAAAAATCCATCTGAGTAATTAGAGTGACATTTCCATAGGGAGACAGGAAGAGATTGGGTGAAGCAGAAAAGTAGACATCTGGAAGTAAATATCTTAGAAGTAAAATCTTAATGAGCATATGGGCTAAACCTGTAGAATTTTGTATTTGGTTTTGTATTTCCAATAATTTTAGCATTTGGTCATGTTATTCTGAGGATCTTGGATTAATAGCGCTCATTTTGTTAGATGATGTCACATCATCACTTTGATGATATGTTGAGCTAATTTTGTTCTTTTTCTTCAGATGATAGGATTCAAATCAACTAGTTCAAATGGCAGGAAAATGAAGTCTTTGACTAAAAAATATGAAGAACTTCCTGACCATACAAGTTTTATGTCACCAGTTTTATGTCTCTCCCTTTTAAGGGTTTTAGACATTAGCTGGCTAATTATATCTAGAATACATACTATAACAGTAAATTTTCTGCATCAGTAGGAAGTGGACACGATGACTTTGATATTTTTTACAATTCAATAATAGAATTGAATGTGTTTTTAATTTCCTTCTCAAGCAACATGCAGAGAACATATGTATATTTGGGTGTATGTGTTCAAGCACAAAAGTGGAATGTTCATTGCTTAGAGTCAGCTATGATTGAAATGGCCTACAAGCCTAATGAGTGAGTGAATAAATAAATAAATGAAGTAAGACTGAAATAGCACCTTCATTTGTTGAAAAGAGCATTTATCAGATTACGTGCAATCAACAAGGTGCCCAAAGATGTAATAGTATTTATTCACTCTTAAGAACTCATAAGAAGGAAAAACTAAGCACTGATTGGGCATTCACTGCTACACTGAAGCAAATTACATACAAAAATGCCTTTTATGAATGCACTCCTGAGGTCTAACCTGTACCATACCTAGGTGGGAGATCTTAGCCTGCTCTCTGAAAAAACTGTATCCAGAAGGAAGGCAGCCAGTTTGATTATATAAAAAGCAAGAGATATGAAGTCTAAACCTTTGTCTCAGTCTTCTTGCAGATCAAAGTTGCATTACCTCAAGTTGCTATTGTTTCTAAGAGGGGAGGAATACAGGTATCTACCATATGTAAGACATAGAAACTAGTGTGGGAAATTTTTCACCCTAGATTCACATTTCGATTTAAAAAAAAGGTTCCGGGGTCATTCTATTAAAGGCTGGCAGGAAAACAGCAATTTTCAATAGTAAAGGCTTGCATTTTTTTAAGCAGCTGAAGTCATAAAACAGACACATACGAATCTATTAGGAGGCTAAATACACCCATCTTCTATAATCTACCCCAAACCATTCAAAAGAAAGAAATAAAAAAAGCTGACTCCTCTTATGCCAATGACAACATTGCATCACTGTCCACCCATCCCAAATGAAAAAACTAAAGGTAGCTTTTAGAAGAAAAAGATAATCCATTTCTGTTTTAAGACTGAGTCAATGTATGGAGACATTTATTTATTTTTTATTTCTTCTATCTATTGACCAGAATTTAGACTGGTATTGTTTATAAGTATTGTAAAATAAATGAACGGATTTTCTAGTGTAACTTGACACATTGTGAAGCATGACATTGTAAATTTGAAAAGTGTTTTGCTGCAATTATAAGTGTGACCTCTACTTGAAAAGCAACTAAAATAAGATCGTGAGAGACCTATACCTTTCTAAATGGAGCTCTGCTGCAAGAATCTATTATCATCAGAACTGATATATAATTCAAAAGATGGAAATATTAATTTTTAGTATAGCATACTATTGTATATCCTGTAACATTGTTTGACAGAGTTTGAAGAAGTCTATAGAATTTAAGAGGAAGTCTGTCATAGTTTCTCCAAATCAAAGTAATGACATGAATCCTTGAATTCCCTTCATCCGTGCAGCAATATTGACAGACTCTACTTACCAAGGGAAATAAGTGACTGTGGAATGTTGCAAGAACATCAGAGAGTAGAAGAAGAAAAAAGGGCATTGTAAGAATATCTGAAAAACATTGAAGAAGATGCATTGGCGCTAATGTACCATGAAGGCTTACTGAGAGAGACCAAACTGGCTTACAAGAAAGACCAAATGAAGAATAGAAAAGAGACATGGCGAGGCAAAGTATTACATGGTCAGTATAGAAAACATTGGAGGCAAAACAGATAACAACAAGACCTGGCAATGGCTCAAAGCAGGAAAGTTGAAGAAAGAGACAGAGGGGTGAATTCTGGCTGTACAGGACAAAGCCTTAAGAACAAATGTATATAAAGCCATCATTGAGAAGAAAGCAACAAGAGAGAGCAAATGCCATCTCTGCAAAGAAGCTGAAGAAATAGTAGATTACCTAGTTAGCTGCTGCAAGAAGATCACACAGACTAACTACAAATAATGGCATGACAATCTTGCATTGGAATATCTGCAAGATATTGCTTGCGAGCAAGAACTGGTGTGGCCACAAAATAGATGTAATAAGTGCTCTGGGACTTTAGAATTCAGATTTAACAACTGTTGATAAGAGAGATATATAATCTGGATAGTGGACATTTCAATATCTGAACACAGAGGAATAGAAAAGACACAACAGAAGAAAATCACAAAATACAAAAATCTGAAAATAGAAGAACAACTGTAGCAAAAGAAAGCAAAGATAGTATCAATACTAATATGAGCAATTCAAAACATGTAATGCACCATTTGAACATCATCAGCATTGACAAAATCACAATCAGTCAATTGCAAAAGGCAGCTTAACTTGGAACATCTTACATCCTACAATGTTACCTTTAACACCATCAAACAACAACTGCTTGTCCAAGGTCTTTAGTAGTACTGGATAGGTGGATAAAAATGCCAGATCTAAACATTTGGCTGACTATGAAATGAACCAAACGAAACCAAAAAAATAAATAAAAACCCTGGCCTGCTTTTGTTGTGTTAATGAAGTTTTCCCTAATTTGATACTCTTCAGATGACCTCTGCATGGCCAGTCGGAATGATAGAAAAAGATCTGGTAGGAGAAATTTGTTAGAGGTGTTTCTGGGATATTGCCTAACCAGAAAAATGGCTATTGTGATAGGTGTAGCTTATGCCAAATATTGATTTTCCAGAAGGCAAACTGTTGAATGTGCCCCTAACACTCTTCTAGCTCCCTCCTTGTTATACCTCTTACTTCTATGTTTTTGTGGACAAGCAGACAGAGTTTCAAGGAAATCATTCATCTATAAGTAGTTCCCATTTCTATTTTAAAAGACTGCCTAAGGGACTGTGCAACCTTTTGAGAAAGGGAACAAAGATGAAACTGAAAGTTTGACCCCTGGTTTGTAGAATGCTTTCTCTCCCTTTTCTGTCCTGTCCTATACGAAACAAATTTCCAGGACAGCAGGAAGGCTGGTTGGAGGTTTGGGATCATACTGATGTCCACTCTTATGTGGTACAAAGCATGACATAGGAATTATTGTTGTTGTTGCTGCTGCTGCTGATTCAGGCAAGAAGGTGTTTTGCAAGATGAAGAAGGACTGAAGGAAGAAATGTCCTTTTTTCATCTTTCTAATTGGTGAATTGTGTAGTGAGGAAGATTATAGCAGATCTTATAGAGCTTGAAATTACAATGGAAGGAGGAAAAAAAAGAAAGAGTAGCTCATGGTCGTAACAGAAAAGTAAGTGCAGGGCAGTCATGCTTGGACATGATTTGAAAACTACACTGTAGCCTAGATTCAATGTGTCAGAGCGGGAAGACATTGGGGAAATTTTGAGAGGCAAGTTAACCTCCAGATGTTTCCTGGAGCATTTTGTTTGGAAAAAGGAAAGGAAAGGAAAAGTTTTAAATCATTGTTGTATCATCTTACCAGTTGGTTGCACTGATCAGTGCCAGAAAACATCATCTTTGGCATTAATTGATGGACTTCTGATGGATGGACTATAATTGCTTTATACTGGATTGCTTGCAGTGTAATTCCTTCAGAGAAGAAAAATGTTGGAATCAAATATGTTTGTTTATTTATTTATTTATGCATTTATATGGCCACGCATTCAAAGTAAGCACACAAAAAGACAATTTCCCCATAACCAATTAATATTAAATAGCATAGCCCATTAAAAGATTCTAAACTATAAAATGTTGAACAGAATTGAGAAGTTCTATAGACTCATGGAGACCCAGTTAAAGCTAACTGCAAAGCCTAAGTAAAGAGACAGGTCTAAACCACCTTCCTAAAGACTGTAGGATTGAGACAAAAGTATGTTCAGGGAAAGGTCACTCCAAAGGGAAGGGGGGTCACCACATTGTTCATGTGGTGAACAATGAGATTATATAGTTTCAATGAAATGCCCTTCCTGTCCCTTTCTGTTTGGTGAGCAGGCAGTTCTGTAGATGACTTGGTTTTATTCCATAAAACAAAACATTAAGCAACAGGTGTATGCCTTGGTATTAGGGGGAATAACTAATACTACTATAGGTTTCATTCTGTGGATCAGATATTCTCAGGAACTTAATTCCCTCTGGAAAGAAAATTTGTAGAAAAGAGATGTATCTGCTAAAACTGAGAAAAGGATCACAAAGGTTATAGTTACGGTATTTCATTTCCGTATAAGTAGGATGCCTGGGCAATTTGCAGGAGTATGCCTTATTAACAGTTTATTACAGATACTTTACAAAGAAATATTACATGTAAACCTCTTTATCTCTGTCACTAAATAAGAAGAGCAAACTATGAGAAACTGAGAGTATAATTAGTAACTTTAGGCTCAGGAGGAGATTTGCATTTCTTAATTACAGTAGCTCTTATTTCTTTCTCAAAGATAACTTTGCCTGAAGAGTCATACCTTATTATGTGTTTGCCTTTTCTCAAATTTTGGGTTGGAAAATTTTGGGATCTTACTTCTTACATTCTACATTTTGCTGCACATACTAACAATGTTAAATTAATTAATCAAGCAGATATTAAGATCTAACTCTTGAATCCTTGGATAACCAGCATTAGATTTTAAACGGACTAACTTTATTTATTTTTAGCCTAACTTCTGTTTTAAAATGGCATTGCAGTTGTTAAGAAAGGTTGTCTTATGATGATGTGCTACCACAACGTTTGTTGCATTTCAATGAAGAAATCAGGACATTCAGATTCAGCTCTATTTCTCATGTGTCAAAAGTGTTCATATGGCAGGACTCTTGTACTTTAAATTTCTGTATATGAAACAAATTCAGCATGGTTAGCCTATTAATGCAAGTTGAAACTCTCTCTTTTGTACAGTCATTAACGATACAAAAGACTTGCCATCTTTTGCATTTGGATGTACCTTATTCTCAGCTAGTTTATTGGCCTAAAATATTTGAAGGGACAGATATGCTAATACGCACTGTGACTGAGTTAGTTCTCCCTTTCTCCCATGGTTGAAGGGTAGGATCCCTGCCTGTTAAAGATCCTGGCTCTAGCAGCTCATATGCTGCAGTATAGTATTGAATTATTGATTGCATTCTTAAATCCCCACTGTCTCCTGTAGAAAAATATACAGATGCAAACTGGCAGGGGAACTTTGTTTTGGCCTTTGAAATGGAGCAAAAAGGCTTTGTGATCACCGAGAAGTTAATGAATGTAGACCTCGTGTTTCCATATTCAGAGTGTCACTTTTCAGCACTGAACTGCTCTTTAATTGCTACTCTTCAGGGGATCAACTAGTGCTGCTAAATGGTGTCCAATTTAAGTACACCCCCCCCTTCCCACTCTCCCAACCCTATCTCTGCCTGGAATGCTAATAGCATTCCCAAGTTCCTTTGCTCTATTTCTTCCCTGGGAGTAGAATCAATGAAATGAGATAAGTACTCTCTACTAGCCCTTCTCCTAACAAAACCTTCCTTTATCTGTTCCTATTCCAGGTTGCCTGTTTTTCAGGCCCAATGGCCTTCTTCCAGCTGTTTGCATCTGACATTTCTTTTTCAGAATTTCTGGCCAGGCAAATGTTTTACCTAATTGCCTTTCCCCCCTCTTATCCTCACAGCATAGCTGTAACTATTTCAAACAACCCCCTTGTTACCACTAAAGTTTCCCTTCTATTGAATATTTTAAGCAACTTTCTTGCAAGCAGGCCTCAGTTGATATAACTTGAATTAAATGAATTGTAGGTCTAATTGTGGAATAATTGTTTTTCTTTTTCTGCATCTAACTGCGGCTCCCACATAGTCCACTTTTTCTTCTTCTACTGTGACCTCATAATCTCATGATATTGTCTTCATTTTATCCCTATACCATATAATCTGGACTAGGGCTTAACTCATATCCAAAGAAGTTCAACAATTAGCAACTATCAGCTAATAAAGTCCTTCTTTGAACAGTTCCATGCAAAGCAGTTGTGCCAAACTTCCTGCTCTAGCTTTTGGTCAAAACTCACTTCCTCCCCTATCCTTCCCAATCCATAAAGGGAGAGATGGTTGACGACATTCATACAAGGGAGAGAAAAAAGATGGGAGAATCTACCAATTCCTTTGCTGAACTTGCCCTGTCCAGAGCAAATAAGTATAAACCATTCCTGAGCATCATTGTTGCAATGAGATGGGGGTCACTAATGCTATAATGGTATAGTTTACTGACAGTTCAAAGACTGGTGGATAGGACTTTTAACTTAGGTATGAGAAAGAGTCCCAAATTAGACCTTGATGGACAAACGTTGGCCGGCTTTCTTGGCAGCTTTTACTCTGGCATATTTATGTGATGGTTTGTATTCCCTAAATCACACTTTATATTCTAATATCTGATTTGTTCACATAATCCAGCAATAATAGTATTCCGATGTTACACAGCGTCTAAGGCAGCTCCAATATGGTCTATGAGAATTTTTATGACTTCTTTCAGTTTGTTTCCGAATTTTATGAATCTGTTTCCATATCATTGAGCAATTTGTTTTCCCTTCCATTTAACATTATCGCCTCTCTGCTTATACATTATCACTCCTAGACCTACCTATCTGCTGACCCTTAATTAAAGCTCCCAGGCCTCCCTAGCAACATTGCCAAGGACTTTTTCGCACATTCAAGGTTCCAATGTTGATTCAAAGGCTGTTAACATTGGTTTGTTATTGCAAATTAACAATCACACCACTGATGTCTGACTGAAAGATGATCCTGATCTTGAAATAATGGAAGAGATGTCCCATGGTGACATAGTTCATGTAGCAACAGTAGAGGAAAGCCATGGCAGCAGACCTTTCTATTAGAAACACATAGGCTGTACTTTTGAAAGGAAAGCAAATGGCTTTCATTCTCCAGACACAAAAGTCCAGTCATTCCCAGATAATGAAAGATCACCACAGGTGCACAGACAAAATGAAGGAAGATGTTCCATTATGACCCTGCATTTTGTTCACTTGCTATTTGGAAATGTTTTATATGTGTATGTGTTTAATTATAAGGAAATAACAGACAAAAGAAAGATAAAAGGTCTTGATTATTCTGGATCTTTTTTCTTCCCTTTTATTTCACATTCAAATATGCCTTGCCCCCACTCACACAAAATGGCAAATGGGATATAGTGATTGGATTATTGGACTAGGAGAAGGGCCAGCTTCAAATTCCTAATCAGCTATGAAGCTCAATCATTGACATTGGTCAGCCACTCTTTCTATTAGCCTACACCCTGTCACAGCATTGTTATGTAGGTTTTATGAGAAAGGATACTGCCTTGACCACCGCTGAGGAAAGACTGAGCTACAATAGAGATAAGGAAGTTATTTTGGGCCAAGGCTTGAATTAATTTTGGGATAGCATATTGGAGATTGCATGCCATAGGTAGGAATCACTACGTTTTTACTTATTCTTTCCACAATACAATACACCCAATTCCTACTGAATCAGGCCAGAAGTTGATTAGGTCTGTTATATAATCAAAGCAACAATGCATCACCAAATACTTCATCGGCC
>JANHFL010003147.1:100563-118772 GCA_032468155.1 Oxyrhabdium leporinum | reverse complement strand
GGGATTTGAACCACTAGATTGAATCAGCAGAAGTGGCCTGCAGTTCAACACTCTAACCACTGCGCCACCTAGGCTCTATTTATGTCTTTGCATGATTATGAATTCAAATATATGTTGTTTACTCAATCAACTGATAAAGGAAACCACAGCTGTTCTGCCAGAGAGTAGATGGGTCAGCTGACCTCTATTGGTCAGTAGCCAGCATGCTATTGTACCTACATGGATGCTGCTTCCCAATTAAAGTCAAACTGTGTTTTCTGAATGTATTGCTAAAGACGTTTGTTTTCCTTATTCAGAAGCAAGCAGAGAAGAATGTTGGAAGGAGACATACATCTTTGTCTCCTTTCAAATTGTGGTCATGCTCTTTGATCAGGAGCATCACTTTGAACAACAGTGAACAAAGAGTTAAATCACTCCTAAATTAGGCCCTTTGGTGATATATATATAGATAGATATATGTGTGTGTGTGTGTGTGTGTAAACCAGAAGTAATAAAAACAGACCTCAGCATTTTCAAATCCACAAATTACTTTAGTTCAAATATGAATTTCTGACCCATGTTATCATTCCTTTCAATATATATTTCATCTTTGATATTGTTGTGACAACCCATCTAAAATTGTGTGACTCAACAATGTGAACTGACACTGCATTTGGAAATAAGCAATTCAGAATCGGTTTCTCTCAGCTATCTGCTGTATCTGTCTTCATCCTTTGTCCTTTAATTCCCTAAATTCCCTTAAACCTTTTGTCCATCAAGAAGAGGATGCCTTTGATGTCTAACAGTTTTTCAGAACCATTGATTAGCCTTCCCATTTTCTGGGAAGATGGAATTTGTTTTAAAGTCCTGCTTTTTCACAAAACCACTTTGTATCTTAAAGAAATTATAGCTCTTACAATACCTGATTCGAGCTTCATAGTGTGGATGAATACAAAGACGCACAATTATCTATATGCTTTCCCTTGATTTCACTGACGGCATCTAAAACTTTTTTCTTTGGAATTATTTATACAACTTCATAAGGTGAAATCTATTCATATAATTAACTTCAAAACTGGAGTTCAGTCTTAGGGAACAACGAAGGGGGCCTTTTTGTCTTCCTCAGAAACAACTATTTTTAAGGCCACAGATCCATCCAAGCCTACCAGATCTTTATGAACGTTCTCCATGTCTATCAAAATGTCTATCAAAAGGAAATTCTAATATTCCGAAGAAGAAAAAACAATGCTATTTATATCTCAAAGAAGCAGCTTCCCCTCCTGTTTTTATTTTTAATAATTTCCACATGTATCACTATTGTACATATAGTCCACTGGTCATGTAGAGCAGCCTTTTCCAATTTAGCACACCAGGGCTGTTCTGCAGGACAGTAGATGGGTCAGCTGGCCTCTATTGGTCAGTATCCAGCATTAAAGCCAAACTGTGTTTTCTGAATGTATTGTTAGAGACATTTGTGGTGTACTGGGATTGTCCCAGAATTTTCACCCAGTAAGGACATGAAATACCTCAGGGAGGTTCCAGATCAAGGAAAGCTGATGTAGGTAGTCTCTTTACTAGTGCAAACTTAAATTCAGATTTCCCCATGCCCATGCTGTGGTTAGGTTCTTATATTGTGCTAAACCATCATGTTTTTATGGTTTATTGCGAACTTAGTGCAGTATGTGAACCAACTCAATACAATCTGCGAATAACCTTGAATTTTTCAGCAACCTTCACATATAAAGCATGCAATGGCTAGATCATTCTGCAGTTATCCATTCCTTGATAAACTAAGTACAGATACTTGAAGCTAAATTCCCTGTGTTTAAACAAAAGCTATATTTTATCCTGTACTTCTTTTTTGCAGTTCATTGCTGCTGAAATCTCAGGTTGCAAGCCATACTGCAATATGTTCTGTGCTCAGCACTTTTAATGATATCCTAAACTTACCGCAAAGTTGTTCAATTCCCTGCCGATCCCCCATTAAACTTAGTTTCAATTATTTACAAAAAGAATTCATTGTTTCACCTTTTCACTGCATCTTCCTGTCTTCAGATCCGCTTTAATCCAAATCAAGCAAAATGAATGCCAGTAAACGGTTAAATATACCTAGCCAACACTTTTTCTGTCAAACCATCTTCTCCTCTGCAATGGGAATTTTCTGTGTATAGGAAGTATGTAGAATATTGCTTAAATTTCCTGCATGGGAAAATAAATTAAAATGCTCTTTGGAGAAAGAGTCTAACAAAATTGTAACGGTGTCATTTCAGGGCACTCTTATTCCGTTTGTGTTTATCTTCTCTAGGCTACAGAGGACAAAAAGGTGAAAGAGGTGAGCCTGGAATTGGCCTGACAGGTGATCCTGGCCCACCTGGTCCTGCAGGTAAAAACAACTAAATTGAGTTGCCCTGTAATGCATAACTTCTGAAATAAAAGTCACGACCCACTGCTGCATCCCTGACTAAAGTTAACAAGGATAATTGCAGTTTTTTGTTTGTTTGTTTGTTTGTTTGTTTGTTTGTTTGTTTGTTTAGTTACTGGTATCCAAGGACCACCTGGAGTTCCAGGAGAACCAGGTGTGCAGGGAGTACCTGGCCCTGCAGGAAGATGCAGTCCAGAAGATTGCTATTAGCAAGGTTCTCGCAGTCGGTCACGAGCAATTGGGAAATGAACAGCTATTTTGGATATATTTCAATTCCTCGGTTATCTTTTCCTCACTTCTTTTCCCCCATCCCGCTTTCAAATTTCAAAATTTAAGTTTTGAACTATTGGTGAATGTCTGCCTATGTATATTTTACAGAGCATCTCGGTGCAAGATTTCGTGTCCAGGTTAAGCCCATACTGAGGTGTTGTTTTCTTGAGTTCATTCCATACGTTTATACTTTTAGTGTATTTTTCTTTAGCAAAATGTGCATCATGATGGCCTGCTGACCTCTTAATGGCTTTTCAGTTTATGAGTTTTGTTTTGTTTTTGTTTAAAAAAAAAAAGACTTTCTTACTTTTACCTTTAACACAGAAGCCATATTTAGTTTTCTTTTGTTGGATGTCTCCTTGCAGTTCCATCTATTAAATGACAAACATGATTTATAATATGGTAGTATCTTGAAGTTTTTCTAAAGGTTTGGTTAAAAATCTAAGTAGTGCCTGGCCTTTTCCTTACTACTGTCACCATAATGCAATCTGGTAAGATCTGCAAGGCTTTTTTGAATTGAGTCTACGTTTCTGAACGACCGAAAAGACTAGGTATTGCAGATAAGATTTAGCATTCTTACTTCTGAGTCTCTCTCTCCCATTACTTGTTACTCAGGGGGAAATGTTGTAAATGCAGACAGCACATAAGTAAACTACGGCTTAAGTTATATACTCACATTATAGAAGCAAGTTGTAAGCATGTTTTTTTAGATTTTCCTTCCTATAAGGAACTGCTTGTAGGATTTGCAAGTGTCCTGCTTTTTATAGACAATTTATAGTATTGGTCAGTACTATACACCTACAGAACAAAAGATTATAGAAGATTGCACAAATGTAATGAATTTTCAAGGTTTATTGTAAGACAATCAGGACTTTAGCTCGGGTAAAATTCTGACAGACTCAACAGAATTTCTGCAAGTAGCTGTTGTTTGGAAAGAGGTATCTATCATCTTACATCTTGATCAGCGATATTTGTTGGACTCCTTGTTTTTGTTGGTCAGGGAAGGAGGAAAATCAGATGTTCAGAAAAGCAGTCGAACATCAGCAATCCCCTGAGCTCATATATATTGACATAAGATAGGCTAGTTGGCAGTACACACAACCTTTATCTGAAAAATGCAGGGATTGAAGCAGATTCCCATTTGAGGAGAAAATGATTGTATAAAGTGAAATTAAATAAAACTGTTTGGCAGAGATATGTAGTAGCATTAGATAATGAATAGCATTGGCATCTAGGACTAATGAAAACAACAGCTGTCCCCTGGATTAATTTCTATTTTAACAAATTAACTGGACTTTTTAACTCTTTCAGGAATAGTTTTATCTGTATGAAAACTATTTTTTGAAAGGAAGATACCTAGGTGGAAATAGTAAGGATTAGTTGAAGTGTAGTTCCTTGTTGGTAGGATACCTTTTATATCTCGTGTAAACAACTTATAGTAGCTGAGAACCATACTGGGCAATATTTTGGCAACTGCAGCCTGCAGTACTAGAGTGGATAGTGATATAATTTGTTTTAAATTTGTTCTGAAGTTGTATCATTGGCCTGCTTTGATGGAGCAAAAGGTCATATATGTTTCAGTATTGCAAGATGGACTGCTGGATAGCTATAATGTCCTGCAGGATTTTGTTTTGAGATGTTAATCTTGTTTTATTTAAACTTTTCTAGTGATTCCCAATTTAATTCAGATTTTCATTTTTTTTATTAAAAATATTTTATTTAGACATTGCTATGAGAATAACTATAAGTACTTTATTTTGGCAAGTTTCTGTAAAATGTCACATTTTGGAAATATATAGAGTAGCTGAGATTATATCTAATATGATGCTTTGTGTATATTTTGACTTTTCACTGAGTGAAATATAAATGATAAATTATTTAGCATTTTACATAAAAGTAAAAGTATAATACTTGAATTGATCAGAAAAACAAAACATTTATATATTTTGAGAAAATATGTTCAATTCATATTGCTTTTATTTTTATTTGCCTGTGTTTGGTAATTATATTTATTAGAAAAATCATTTGTTCAGGGTTTTACTAGATGATTGAGATAAATTAAGTTTTTTTCTCTTGGTTTCCTTCCTGAGAAATTTTGGCAATATGACTTTCCATCATCAGCTGTTAAAGATATTATGTAGCTTTGTGCAAGAAACAGGCCAAACTCAAACATTGCTTAAAAACTTTCATGAATTGCAGCACACCAAGATTTCTGGTTTTATCCTTAAAATCTACATTTGTGTGTGTATATGTCAAATTTCAGTTCATTTTAACATTTTGAAGAGTGTATTGCTCTTTAAGCCCAGATAACCTATTTTGTTTTTCTAGTGCCTTCACATGGTTTTTAAATAGTAAAGTTTATTCTAATATTTTATTAAAATAATTGAGTAGCTTGTTTTAACTGTGGATCATAATAGTTTGAGGCATGCATGTTTTTATTCTTTCTGTGCCGCACAACAGGCAGCTGTAACCACTACATTTTAAGTAAAATATTTTCTTTCTCTACCAAATCCAACCGCTGTGGAGAAAAAAAAGTGTATTTTCTTATTTATGCATACTTTTAAACAGGCTACAAGAACCAGTGGAAAACTAGGGGATGTCTCTGGATCTAAGGTCTGTGCATAAGACTAAGTGACTGAATGATAGAAGTCTTACATTGGTGAATCCACAGTTAATCTATTTTTGCAGATAGAATCCAAGCATACAACCACTTAGTAAATTGTAAGCATGGAAATTGTGACATTCAATTTAAAAATGGACTCCAGTAAAACTACACTCAGTTTAGGAGTCTGTTTTCAGATCTTGAATCTGGAATAATGAGAACAAACTTTATTGAAAACACCTCAGTTCACCGCAGGGTATCTTGCACTGATATCTCTCGGGATACACAAAAGCTGTTTTCTTCTCTCTTCCCCAATACTTTTTCTGTCTCTTAGCCAATTACTAAAATTTTGTAGCATGAAGTACTCTTTCTTTTTAACTTATGAATATGATTTAATAGAGTTTGAATTCTATAAATGCATATACGATAGGAAACTGTGCACTAAATAATAAATAACCTTGTTCCAAGTTTCCTTTTTTTTTGTCTTTACAAGTAATATATTTATGATTGTTTTTCTTTTTTTTTCTTTTTTCTTTGGTGTTAGAATTAATGTATAAATAAGGGAACAATTCAGGCAAGGTTATATTTGTTTTTGTTTTTTCTTTAAGTCTCATTGTTTTCAGCAGGAGATAACTTAAGCAGATGCTTGTATCTCCCCTTTGAATCAAAGGGATTTGATAATGCTTATCTTTCGCTGGATAATCCTCGTTCTGAATTTTTTTCCCTCCAGAATAGTTTGAATATAATCGCCATTTATTTAACGTAGTTTGTACATAATAGAGTAACAAAGCCTTGGGCACAATCTTGCCCCTTCCACATCTGTGTCGTGTGTAAATGGGATGGAATCGTTACTGAGTTTCTGTGGATCCCCATTTTATTCCATATTTCTTTATGGGAGCAGTATGTATTTTGATCTTTAAATGAAGATCAAAATTGGTAACGATGTGGAAGCTTTATGCTATCTATCTCAGATATTAGATTTTAATATCAATATTTTTATATAAAAAGTCGACTAGGTTTTAGCTGATATAAACCTGGGTGTTGCCTTTTTTTGTCTTTAATTTAGCTTACACTTTATTACTCCATGCAAATGTGTTTGATATAAATACACAGCACAGGTTTTTCATACCTCTGATAACCATTAAGAAAATACAGGTCATTATGATGACAGTTGTAAGCTCTCAACTGCAGAAGTTTTGAATTTTAAAACTGCAAGGTAAATAAAATAGACCAAATGGATGTACAAACTTTAGAGGAACCAAAATGAATGTCACAGTCTAACAGTTAAAGGTGCTTAGTTCTCTGATCTTTTGAGTTTAAGCAGGCTTACTTTACTGTTAGAGTATGATCTTGGTTCGTTGTTGCTGTTTTCTTTTATAAAATACAGATGCTTTTAAATTATTTTCTGAACTTTTCTATGTAAATATTTATTTATCTCATGTGCTCATAGCAATTGATGGAGGCATATTTTATTGTTGCCTTTTCATTACTGAACAATATTGCCTTATTATTGTCCTTACATCTCTATTTTTGTTTTCTTCAAATCCACAAGTGAGAACATCACTTGTTTGCATATGGTATCTTATCTGCTTTGGTCTTAAATTAATTTTGAATGGCATTGAATTGAACCTGAGAGATTTTGTTTTTTTGTTTTTTGTGTATATGCATTTATAATAGTGAACTTGTGGTTATTTATTTATTTTTTAAATCAGCCACATTTAATTTGTAGTTGGTTCAGAATTTTATAAAATTCAATTTCAAAAGTTTTGATAGAATTTGTATTTCCACTTGGTTTATATTGTTAAATTACATTCAGCAATTTCCATTATATTTAATTCTCTTATCGGTTTCTTCTGTTGTTTATTTATGTTACTGCTATGTTTAAAATAAAAATTTACTGATGGAACCACAGGTTTAAGGTTGTGTTTCTTCTTATATGCTGTCCAGATCCTATGCAAATTATTTAATAGATTCTAGAGTATTTGTGAGTAATAGTGTATATAGCAGTGCAATCAGAGTACTTCTCTCCATAAATATTACTAATAAATTCATAACACAATCTTAAACATCTTGACACGGAAGAAACATTCATTGAATTCCACAGATTTACTCCTAGGTAAATAGGTGAGTATAGAATTGCAGCACCGATTTACAATTCATGCACTTTAACACATAGGAAATCAATATTTTAAAATGGTTAAGAAGGGCAGAAGTAGTTTTCATGAAACCATTTCCTCTATAGGCTTTTGGCAGGTCTAAGATATTTTGCTGCTGGAGCACAAAGGCATTATACATACACATAGGCTCGTATATACATGTGCACATGCATGCACACATACCTATGTATAGAATTAGATTGTCATCGCATATTCGATTGTAACTGGTGATTCCTATCTGTTGTGTGGTAAGTGACAGGTCACTTAGGAGGCATAATAAATTTGCACAGTGTTCTGCCTCTCTGCTGTGTACTGTTGTTGCCTGACTTATTTCTTCTGAAATGGCTGCTCCACTCTGCTTAAGGACAGGGCTCAATTTAATAAACACCTGTTTCCTTAAACCAGGCATATGAGATGAGTCATAGACCATGAAAGCACTCAAGTGTATTTTAAAGCCGTTGCACTTTCCACTAACTTCATTTGTGCCAGATTCATTTGTTCAAGCAGGACGTATACATTTACAGGAAAAACCAAGAATTTAGAATAAGTATTATTTATTGAAGAATCTTAGAAAACGATAACCAAAACAATGTCGGCAACATCACCCATTTAAGATATAGCCTTATTTACAGAAGACTGGCCCAATTTTTACTTTGTTTTCCTTCCCATCCTGCTGGTGTCCTTCTTTGAGCAAGATCATTTCCATGGACAGTCTAAGTACTCTATTTCTGAATTCCCTGGGGTATTGTTTTTATTTTTTCTTGTTGCACTTTCTAGTCTATCTGTCCAGCTGCCAGGCTTTAATCGCAGTAGCTGGCACTTGCCACGAACCAATATTTGTACAAACATTTGTGAATTTATCAGAAATAGCCCAATTACTATGATAATATTTTGATCATTGGTGTATTTTGTATGCTACTTGTAAAAAAAAGCAACTTACAGTACTTTAGCAAATAAATTAGCTTGAACAACCAAATAAAGCTGGACAATACCAACTTGAAGGATCCATTGGAATAAATAATCAAGAAAGCACAGATGAAAATAACCACATAGTTTATTTTCAACACACAGAAAGTGGACAAAAAGAAACAGGAAAAGTGGGATTTATTATTTTAAAAGGGTACTTTTATTGTTGAATTACAAGTGACAGATCGTGTGCTTCATAAAATCCGGATAATTATAAGGGATGTCAGTTTCATGAAAAAATAAAGCTATGCTCAAAATACATTACAATTTTTGGAGGTTGTTATGTACTTTTGTTTTTTTACTACTTCCAGTTTTTTTTCAAAAAGGGAAATTAAAAAATGCTCTTTGCTTTACTTTCATTTACCTTCTATAAAAATGCAAATAATGTTATTTATTTCATTTGTATACAATCAGAGATAAGGTATTTATAAATAAATAAACTCAGCTATAAATTTTAACTGTTCTCACAAGATTAAAAATCCTTTTGCAGTGGTTTAAATTCTAGATGTTTCAAAAAGAGCAGAAAACTAAGTTTATTTCACCTGACATATTCCTGGTAAACCTGGCACTGAATATAAACTCCTCAGAAATTAGCACTTTTAAAAACAGGGTGACTACATCTAAATCTCAGTGACATGCAAAGAAAGTTCAGTTGGCTACTTATAGCACTAAAATGGGCCCTAAGGAGAAAGGAAAGAAATTAGGATAACTTACTATTCCGATGCATTAGACTACACAAAAGATGGTTGCTATGTATTCTATAAGTAAGAACTTTAGGAACCCCAAAGGACTAACAGCTGAAAAAACATCTACTGCCTTTCATCACAATTCAAGAAAGAAAAGAAAAACCGCTTGGCATCACTTTGTAAGCACCATTTTGAAACGTTTAACTGTCTTGTACTGTTTTAGGAAACAGATGGAGGGGACAACTGGAACATTTAGATCTGTCAAAGCCTTGATAAGATTTGCTGTATTTTTTACAGTCCAATTTTTCTAGACTGTTTCTCTCGGTGGTTGGTACACATCTGCAGATCAAAGATGGCTTCCAAAACATCATGTCATTTTGTGTAATGCTACATTTTTCATGGGCCTTTCACATTCTGCCCTCCTTGTAATCCAGCTTCCATGGTACAGGCTGACTGTTCACAATAACCAGGAGGACCTGAAGGGCCAGGAGGACCTGGGGGGCCAGGAGAACCAGCGGCTCCAGGCGGGCCTCTCTCACCATCTCGCCCATCAGTGCCATAACTGGGCTTGCCGGGTTCTCCTGCAAAGACAAAAACCGGGCCATACGTTCAGAAAAAGCACCTAATGTCATTTTGTTGTAGTTTTAAAAGTCTTAGTTGAAAGGATGATTGCATCAGCTTTGGTCTCTCCTGTTAATCCAGCCCCATGTAGAAGAGGCAAAGTATTAGTGGAGGCTCTCTACACAAATGGGTCTTCTGGAAAAGTGAATCTCCAAAGTCTTAACACACTTTGTTAGACCTTTTTTTTTCAAACTTGGCAACTTTAAGGTGTGTGGGCTTCAACTTCCAGAATTTTTCAGCTAACATGGTAGTTAGGAAATTCTGAGAATTGAAGTCCATGCATCTCAAACTTTTCAAGTTTGCTCTGGACGGTCATCTTCTGCATGAAAGGGGAGGCTGGGGTTCTCATTTTCCCTCCTTTACTAAGTCAATAAGCAAAAAGGTTTCTCCAATAAGAAAACACTTTAACTATCTGGATTTATTGCACTGGAAAAAATGCACACCCAATCATCCTAGTTTGTAAGCCATGATCTATGGCTTAGTACGCTCAGTGAACCGAACCAAATGTAGTTTATTCAATCAAAAACAGCAAATAATAGTTCATCCCAACATGTAACATTCAGATCCTTGTTTCCATGAAGGCACATAAAGAGACCATAAATTGCTTTTCATAATGGATCTATTGTGCCTGGAATGATCAGTCCGACAAAGGCAGACAAGACGTTGAAAAGTGACATAGAAAATATAATGTAATCTGGGAAAAGAAGAGGGAGAATGTCTGCTAGGGAATTAAAACAAAGAACACGTTTTACTTTGAATGCAGAGAAACGTAAAGGGGGTTATTTGCAGAATTATTTGTAATTCAGTGTTTTAGAAGTTACCATAAGGTTATTTTTACAATGCCAAATTATTTATATTCTACTGGCCACTAGAGGGCACTTTTGCTTCAGTTATGACCAGAGCCTCCCCCCTCATTCCCACTATATCCCCAATGCAGTATTCAAAAGCTGAACTTCAAAATGCTGCACCACCAAAATCAATTTAAAGGATTTGCAAATCCTCACACAACTCATTTTAAGTGGAAACTTATGTGGTATGTTTAATTTATTCAATACGTGCTTGGTCCTTGTCTCATGCAATTTTGCATACTGTGCGGTTATGACACAATTGAAACTGATTTTAATACTTTTCTTCTACGGCTTCTTGGCTTTCAAGCTGATTTTTATTCAAGTGTAAATCCTCGGTTTTCCCTACCATGATAAAGGTGTAAAAAGCAGCATGAGAAAATTGTTTTGATAACAGTTATGTTGCAGGAACCATAACCATAACTAGATCTAACTGGCTATTTTAAAAGAGGTACACATTGGCAGAGTTGACATATAATATTTAAGCCAAGGTGTTTCAACCAAGATTTGTTTAAAAAAATATGCCCTACCTTGTACAGATTCCTAAATCATAACGTGTAGGTTAACTCATGCTGATCCAAAACAACCCCATTATGTCTTGGTATTACATATCAGTCAAGTCAAGTCACCTTTTACGACAGAGGTCACAGAGCTGCAACTGAAAAGGAGGCCAAAAATTGGGGGTAGGGGGAAAAATGGGTGATAGGTGTGTTTGGGGGTGTAGAGAGAGAGAAGCACTCGTTCTTCAAAGCAGATGCCTCTATTTCCAGCACTGTGTTAAATGGGGTTTCTCATGTGAAATAGTTTGGTCATTTCTTGGATGACCCAGATACCATTTTCGATACTTACCAGGGAGCCCTGTTGTTCCTGGCAAGCCTTTGGGCCCTTGACCTGGGAATCCTGTCTCCCCTTTCTCACCCGTGTCACCTAAAATATTTAAAAAAAACAACAACAACACACATTTTTATTTTATTTTACATATATTTCCTACCCTCTTGCTTCTTTAAAACATTTGCATGCTACCTGCCACCTTATTTAAAATTTCCAGTTGGGGTACAATCAACTGTCTCACGTCTTTAAAAGTATTAAAACAAATTAAAAAGACTTGTTTGTCTAGAAAACATCTGTTTTTACTGTTGATAAAGTTTCCTCTGTTCTGATATGGCTTTGATTAAGGAGGCAACTGGGCCAGAGATTAAAGCACCTACGTCCAAAGAAATGTGGGGGTTCTGCCGATGCTTTCCAATGTTTATGACGGATGTTTTTATCAAGGCACCTGGAAAAGGCTTTGAGAACAGATGTGAAAGCTTGGTGCACTCTCAGATATATCGGCTTCCAGCTATTTGCAACTTTAAAAATAAGTCCTCGAACCTTGAATTTAGCTTAGAAGAGAATAAGCTGGCTAATCTATATGGTCAATTTATAGGCCTCTAGTCATGTTAATAATACCAGAGAGTTTTAAGAATACTGGAAATTGAATTAGACCTATTTTCTAATTCCAAGGCTTTGATTGTTTTTGCAGTTAGTTTCCCTTTTCATTAAACGCTACCTCTTTTTTTCTATCTCATGATTTCTAAGAGTGCCTACGTTTCATTGCAATTAGTCAATGTGGGGTTTCTATGCCTTCCATCGTATTAAGCATAAAGGAGGCTTCGATTTTTATCTGAAATAGTTAAGCAATACCAGAGGAATGTAAGTTCACTCTGAAACAGCTGATACTGCAGATCTTCAGTCCCCTGCAATGCTGACAACCAGAAAAGGCCATTTGGTTCATTAAATCAGAATAGTTTTGTTTAGCTGTGGGAGACATTACAGAGAAGCCCATTTCCCCCCCCCCCTTTCCTGCTCTAGCATTCCGCATGGAGGTTGTCCTAATGGGATCTCGGCATCCTTCCTGACGCTACGACTTTAACTCTTTGCCTGTTTTGGAATTTCCTTCCTCCTGGCTTTGGAGAATCGCCTAGCTAGAGACTGAATTGTCATTAAGAAGGAATGTGGCTGGAACACTATACATTTTATTATATAATCTATAATGTGGCTCTTGGCAGGCCACATTCTCCCAGAAGCTTTACATTTCTCGCCTGTTCCTGTTTTTTTGTTAACTGTGAGATACAAAATGCAGACTTTGCATTCTTCCTTTGGGCAGGTTAATTAGCTGCTGTTATCATGCCAGCTTACTTTATTTTGCACACTCATTCCCATTCTCCTTCTTTTAGGTATAATATGCTTTTAGGTGCTGATTACTGTGTGCCAGTGTAATTATCTTGTAGGGTTGTCAGAGAGCAGGCTATTTTGGTCTAAAAGCGTTGCTAATTTTCACTTCCTCTCTCTCCTTTTCAGCCACCTCTGATCTTTGAGCGAGAGAACTATTTCACAGAATTAGTTTTCTCCAGCAGACATGTTCATATTGAACCTGGACTGTGGTTTACTCGAAAACCATATGCTATTTGTCATGCCGCTGCATGGCACCTTTGGAAATGTTTATAGTAGCATGTCAAATTTTACTTAGTGGATAAAATACGAACTGGCACCCTAAGCTATGAACCTGTATATCCAAACCAGGTTGGCTAGTGACAAAAAAAAAGGTCACAGATCGTGACTGCAGGATGCAGCAAATGATTATGAATCTAATCCAGTTGCCAAGTGCCTAAATTGCAATCATGTGACTATGGGGTGGTGTGACAGAAAGTGCAAGTATAGGTTGTAAAGCACATTTTCCAAAGCCTTCATAACTTTCAATTGTCATTGTTCAACACACAATCATAAAGGGTCCTTGGTGCATTCTGAACTTGGTTGTTTTCCTGCAGACATTTCGCTACCCAAACTAGGTAATATTAGCACTGATGACTAGCACTGATGATGTTACCTAGTTTAGGCAATGAAACATCTGCAAGGAAACAGCCAAGCTCAGAGTGCACCAAGGACCTCTCATTTCATCCCTGAGCCTTTTTTTTATTGGAACAAATATTCTTTTTTGTTGGAACAGTCATGAGTCGAGAACTAACAATACTGAAGTAAATATAACTTTTTTAAATTACCTCGTATTGCTTCCTTGAGTCAAACGTAAAAAAAGAAAAGAAATATTTCTCATACTTCATGCAATCTCAGTAGTAGCATACATTTGGAGGGAGGAGATTGTGAAAACAACTAAGATGGCAGATACTGCATTAATTGCAAAGTTTGCCCTTTGGAAATGCATCAGGATTGTATATCCCTACAAAAAGTGTTGGCATCACAATGCATCTCCACGCAATTCTTACCATGATGCCTTCTTCAACCTCTTCCCTGCAGTTAAACCCAGAAAAAATGAATAAAGTTGAATCTATGTTCGTGCATTTAATGGAGAATCAAATAACTGGATTTCATAAAATTTAATAAACAGGTCACAATAATAATAATAATATATCCGATGCACAAATCAATATTCTGAATTTCTCACCTTTGGGACCTTTCGGCCCAATGTCACCAGGAGGGCCTTTAAGACCAGGCAATCCACGGGATCCAGCCTGTCCTGGGAAGCCACTGTCTCCTGGAAGTCCAGGGGAGCCAGGTGGGCCAGGTGGGCCTGGGATGCCAGGAGCCCCAAATTCAGGCCTCCGAAGACTAGCAGCCATCTGCACCAATTGTTCTGCTCAATGAAAAGAATGAACTATTGAAGTTCATGCAGACCATTTCCACACCCCCTCTGCCTTCTCCCCTCTGCTTTCTCTTTTAAGCAGTTTGCGGACAAGCTACAAACTTATCTTCCTTTTGTGATTCATGAAGCAAACTATGTCATTCGTTTACAGTCCTAGTATGAATCGCTGCAAGTGTTGTAGCAAAAGAAAAACTAAAGTCCTCCCTCTCCTCACAAAAGGAGAAGAAGAAAAAATATGAAGAAAACCAAACAGCTTAGTATTTGGCATTAAGCTCCTCTCCTGCTTAAAAAGGGAGAGGAAAGGGGATATTGGTGTCAGTCCTCTTCAGCTGAGGGGTGAGAAGAGCTACATGGACTGTTTCAAAGCTCTGCAAAGGAAATATGGATGTTACAGCAGAAAGCTGAGCTAGAGATAAATTAGCTCAGTTTTCTAATAGCAAAAGCAGTAACACTTTAGACTTATATACCAGCACTCTCCAAGCGGTTTACAGTGTTAACATGTTGCCCCCAACAATCTAGGTCCTGGTTTTACCGACCACTGGAAGGATGGAAGGCTAAGTCAACCTTTGAGTCAGTCAGGATCGAACTCCTGGCTGTGGGCAGAGTTAACCTGCAATTCTGCATTCTGATCATTGCACCCTCATGGCTGCTGGCACTTTGGAATTGCAAAACTCCACAACTGATTTCAGAATGGTGGGAATCATTAGTATATAAGCTTCCTAAGTTCATTATAGATAATTATTATGAAATTTGCTATTGTTATAAACTGGTTGATGGTATATGGATTATTGCTGGTTGTTCACATAGCAAGAAGTTAAGTTTGAAGAGATTTGCGGTGAGAGTGAGATTTAAGGTTTTCTTTCAGAGAAGGCCTTATTTAGAACAGCTGAATTCCCACTTCAGAATCTGGGATCCTAGAAAGGCAAAGCTTCATGGTCCCTTCTCCCTCAGCAGGGAGGCAAGAGGCAGGTCTGGTAAGGTAGACGTAAGGTAGGAAGAGGTAAGGCAACTAGTAAGGCAAGTCTTCCACCTACCAATTGATGTGCCCACTCCAGATGAAAAATTAGCTTCCATCTAGTAGACTGATTTTTGCCCTCCAGTTCTGAGACTGTAGGCACTGTTGGCCAGTGGCACTGACCCTACATGATCTCAGGGTTTTCTGACCACAAGGGAGCAGTACATCAAGATTTGCTCCATATTCCTTCTTGGTCATTCTGATTGATGGATTGCTAATCTGAGGTCACTTCCTTTGGCCTTTCTTTCCAGGCATGGAGCACCGCCTGGTAAGATGTAGCTTGCTCAGTGCTAGGCTTTCATTTCATTTCATTTCATTTTATTAAATTTATATACTGCCCCATTCCAAGGACTCGGGGCGGTTTACATCTAAAAGTCTCTTAAAATAGATCCCTATGATCTATTTCTGGTAAATAGATCTCCCTTCAGTCATAATAATAAAATTTGCTTTGCTAATCTTTGCTGTAATCAGAATATAAGAGGGAGAGGGAGAGGGGGAGAGGGAGAGAGGGTGGGAGGGGAGGAAATGCTGCCACCTGCAAGAGAGAAGAGAAGTATTGTAACCTATTTGGCAATGACAGAGAAGGAAAATCTAGGATCTTCTGCATGAAAATAGGTGCTCTGGCCCTGAGCTGCAGCCTTTACATTTTAGAATAATTGATACTGACAAGGGAGAAGGAAACATTTATCTTGGTGGCAAAGGCATATTGAAACAGAAAATGAATCTGGTCCTCTGTTGGACAATTTAAAAAATAGTCGCACCGAGAAGGCTTCAAATTAAATCACAAAGAGCAATAAAGCCTCTTAAACTTCAGAAATACAACATTATAACGTCCCAGCAGATCTCAGTAGCAGCCCCTGGCAAGCTATTTTTCCACAATAATAAATCCCAAACCACAAGTATAATAATGCACAGAAGCAAGAATCAAATCGATGCTGGTAATGTGTTTATGTGTATTAATAACTGAAGAAGCAGAGTTCTTATTATCTGCTCATTATATATACATTTGGAGAAAGATTGCTGGTTCTGGAGCTGAGCCCTCCAATTTCTATGAATTGCTGGCTGTACTTGACACAAACATCTGAAACCTTTACCTATGTTTTTCCAAAAGGAACTCCATGAAATGCAGCACTAGGTAAAAGCAATGAGCTATCATTATTTATGATTAATGCTTGTAGATGAGTAATATTAGTAGGACTGAAAAAAGGAAGATCTTTTATTTAGCATATTTAACATATTCCTGTTTACTGGAATAACCTTATACCCTATGCTAAGGCCCTAAAGTTGAACTGATCAATTTCTCTTGCAAACCCAGAAAACATCCTGAGAAACAGGTCACTAATCTATCTAGGTTTGACTGCTAGTCTCAGATTAGAGTTTTTCTTAGCTTCCCTAGAGATTTTGGAGTTGAATTTGCAAACATTTGAATGCAATTTATATGTCATGTCCTTTTTTCAGTGATCTGATCTGACACCCACCATAGCAAGAAAGAACCAATGATTATTTAGCAGTTCCAAATATAATCCTATTAGTTTAAAAAAAACACTAGAAAACCTATTTTCCATGAAGAAAATTTCCACAGAGAATATCTATGTGTGTGAGCGTGAGGCAGAGAGAGAGAGAACAATCTAGACGTTTAGATATGAGTTTCTTGGAGAAGAGTTTAATTTTCTCTGAAGAAATGAATTGCTATTATCAACCCCTTTTTTAAAACTACATCTCTTCAAAAATTGTAATTCGGATGCCAAAACTATCTTCAGTTGTGTAAGTAATATAGTGCCTTGATCACTTTCTTTCTGCTCCCAGCCAAGTAAGGTTCAATGTGTTACATGAGATGTACATTGATAAGGCTGCATTTAGGGTTTTCTTTTTAAAGAGATTCTCATTTTTTTATATACTTCCCAGCAAACTTAGAAAAGCATATGCTGTATGTGCTGGCAGCATGTACATCTAAAAAGCTCTCTCATGTTCCATCTAAAATTGAAACTTTGCACTGGCATTGTTATAAATCAGTCACACTTATTAAAAAAAAAAAAGTCCTTTCCCTTAGTCCTGATTTTCCTTGAGCATGGAAGAACATACCTAAAAAGGCATTCTAGAGAATTCAAAAACTCGCACTTATTACACAGTGTCAAAATGCCTAATAAATGCCTCCCTCCGTGGATTAGTTGAGTTTGGAATGAATTTAATTTATTACGATATTTATTTCCTGCCTTATTCTTGAGATTTCTATACTACCTGGTGGGATAAAACATACCTTGCTGCTTTATCTGCACAATAGCCCTGTGAAATATCTGGGGTTATGTGTGAGAGTGTGATTGGACTGAATCATGATAGAGTAAGAGACTTTGAATCTGAGTTTGCAAACCCAGATTTTGCATTTCAGCTGTTATAATTAGTAACTCCACTAGCACAAGACGAGGCTGGGTGAAAATGAATGCAAGAGCTGACAAAACAAAACATACGCGCGTGATATTGTAGAGTTAACTATGTTGCACGAAAATATACTCATGAGCAAACCTTAAAAATATATGGAGTATTTTTATTTACCTTGTATTACTCTCATGCAAACCTGTTTAATATGCCAATCAGTCGGCTCTCTGCCCTGAAAGAAATACAGCATTAAAATAAGATAGTGATTGTGTGAGGATGGAGTAGATGGGAACATAAGCAGCGAAGAGAACAATTCTGCAGCTGCAAGCATATTTTCAAGCCTGCCGATTGAAGCAGTTCCAACGATACAAGAAGCAGAAAGCCAAGAATAAGAATATGCGCCAGAACATGCATTAAGATCTCAACTATAGGAGGCTGGTGAGTTCTTTATGCTGCTTCCTAACAACTGATTATCTCCTTCAAAAGGGAGATAATCAGAAGATGGGAGCTGAGCATAAGAACATGAGAACAGAGGCAAAAAGGGATACCCCATAGAGCCTGGCACACCACCTGAGTAGAAAACTCTGCTACTCAGCCTCTTTTTTTTTTTTTTTTTTTTTTTTTTTATTTTAATTTT
>JANHFL010003147.1:82489-92597 GCA_032468155.1 Oxyrhabdium leporinum | reverse complement strand
TTTACAGTCTTCTGGAAGGAGAAGAGGGTGAAGGTCTGATGGCTACCCAAGGAAAGGGAGTTTCCCAGGGTAGTAGCTGCTGCAAAAAAGTCACACTTCCTAGGTCCCACTAGACCTGGAGTATCAAACTCGATTTCATTGAGGGCCGCACCAGGGTTGTGTTTGACCTTGGAGGGCTGGGGTGAGTTTGGCCATGGTGGGCGTGTCCAGCTTGATGTCATTCATGCCAGGGCCACTTGTGCTGGCCCGAGCACTCTGCCAATGAAAACGCGCTCCCGGGCTCCATTTTCGGCTGGAATGGCCTCCTGCAACCCTCTGCCAGCGCAAACAGATCTCGGGAGGGCTGCATGCAGCCCACCCCGAGCTCCATTTTTGCTGGCAGGGGGTTGCAGGAGACTGTCCCACCTGAAAATGGAGATCAGGAGCCTGTTTTCACTGGCAGAGGCACCACAGGCCGATCCTTCACTGTTTCCAGAGCAGCCCTGTGTGCCAGATCTAAGCACTCTGCAGGGTGGATCTGGCGTGCGGGCCTTGAGTTTGACACCCCTGTTCTAAGCTCTGCTATCAGCACCTATCAGTGGCACTGCTTTCCTCAGAATGGTGGAAGAAGCATTGCAGTATAACAGCACCATCTTTGGGGGCATGTGTGTGATGTCACAGCACACACAGAAAATGGGTGGGGCATCCCCCATGGTGCTGCAACATTACTTAGATTACTTTGACTCCCCCACAGCCCCTCTACAGATGCTACTGAGTAAGAGACTTCAAAATCAGAAAGATCCCCTCTAGAAACATGTAAAGAAAAAGAAGATAAATTCCACACAAAAAATATCTGATTAACTTTAGAAACAACAGAGGTTCTGATCATACATAGTACAGGAAACAAAGAATTGCAAGGTGGGACAAAGGATTAAGAGTGGTTTGAAATTATTACAGAAGAAGATGGGATGGACTTGAACAAAATTTGGCTCAGGTGCCAAACCAGGCAGCTAGTACTTTATGAAGGACACAGAATGAGAACAAACAAATGCTATATTTTGGCTTATTTCTCTTGTTGAAAGGATTACGCTAAGGACTCTTGCTATAACAGCAAGATGAATTGTTCTGTCAATATTTAGCAAAGGAGAAATAGAAGGAAAAATGTAAAGGGGAAAAAACATTTTAAATTATACAGTACAATAACTCTCAAAGAACACTGGAAAGAAAACTTGACGATGATTACATAACCTTCCATTATTCTCCTTTCAGTGGATTTAAATTTGGCACAAGGCAAAAAGCTTCTGTTTTGTGAAAAGATATTGACCAAAGTCAAGTGAGCAGTGTCTTCTGACCTGCATCGGCTTACCCTATTGCCTTTAGTTCCAGACAGTCCCGGGGGCCCAGGTAAACCTGGCAGTCCAATGTCTCCTCCTGCACCCTGTGAAAGCAATCAGAGATGGCAGGGCTTTAAGAGCACTTTTGCACTGAAGAAAGGGAGAGTTGAGATAGACACCCACCCACCCCCCAGTCTCTGGGTCAGACCGTTCTCACAGCTGGCTGTATATCTCATTCAAAACAGGAGAGTATGTTGAGCTCTGGAGCCACTCAGAGTTGGTTAGAAGATGAGCGGCTCTGTAAATGTTTTAAATAAATGAATAAATTGCTTTGTTATAATTTGCGGTTTCAGGGAAAAAGCACCTTCTTGATTTTATCAGTCTGCTGAAACAATGGGGTCTTTATGGATTGGGGGAAATGCTACAACCCATCGAGCCTATGGTGCATTCTCTTCTAACAGAGAATTCTTTCAGAGCCTGAATATTGAAACTGGCCTTCCAGCAGAAACCGCACGAATGAAATCTGAACACTTTCAAAGAACACATTCATGCCGGGTAACTACTAGCAAAAAAAAAAGAGGGGGTAGTCTTTCGGCATTCCTGTTCCTTATAAAGGTATAAGAATATTTAATTTTAATGTTAAGGAGCTATTAGGATACTAACACATAAAAACCTTAGCAAAAAAAGTTGGTTAAAAAAAACCCACAGATTTTTAGGAAGTTCAAATAATGATGCAATTGAGTCGCAAGCTGAAAAATGAATGAAGCTGACAATAGTCCCTATTCACATTTCATCTTTTCATTTCCTGAATAAATGACCCCGTTACCGCAAAACCTTGGCCAAGCAAACTAATGGGATGGAAGTCAAGACTGCCTGCTTACCGTTTTACCTGGTGACCCTGGGGGACCAGCAGAGCCTGGCTCACCTCTGCTACCCTTTGAGGAAACAAAAAAATATATTGCTGAAGGTACATTTCTTCATGTGAAATTGCCCGCTTTCAAAGATCAATAGTAATATTTAACTAAAATCAAGCAATTCAAATAATAGCACAGAAACATAACAGTGAAAAAGAAAGTTTTTGCAAAAAAAAACACAAAAACAACCCACCCTACAATTGAATTGTATAAGAAAAATAATAGAGATATTTGATTAAATGAGACAGATAGCTAATAAAATAAGAGAGGTAGCTAATAAATGCATACATGCTTTTAAAAGAAAACTAGTTTTGCAACTCTTCCAAGAAATCATTTCATAGCAATGCACAGTGAGATATATATATATATATATATTCACACTGGTCTCTTGAGAGTATTGTGCATGACTAATTGCTGAAAAGGCATGCAATTTGGAGAAAGTAGCACAGGATCCTATCGTATCTGAAATTATCCTCTGCTTGAGGAATGCCATTTGCAAAAAAATAAAATAAAATTCCATAACTACCTACAGTATTTGGCAGTTTCTTGAAGAGGCCCACAGAATCTGTCCCTGCAAGAGTCATGATATACTATATAGGAAAATGTTTTGCAAGGTAGCTACTTTTGATTGGTTGATTGATTGTTTATTTGAAAAGCCAAGTCATTTTCAACTCCGAGTGACAATACAGGTAGGCTTTCTCCAAGAAGCTCTATCCCTAACCTGTTCCTTCAGGTCTCCCATCATGACTCCCTGGTACACTCATTGCCTGTACACTCATTGCCTGTAACTGAGTCCATCCATCTTGTGGTTGGTCATCCTCTTCTTCTCTTTCCTTCCACTTTCCCAGTATTAGAGCCTTCTCCAGAGAGCTAGATTTCATAATGTGTCCATGGTCAAATAATTTGAGCTTGGTTATTTATGCTTCGAATAGGAACTCTGTCTGAATCTGTTCAATGATACATTGCTTGATGTCAGGGGTGTCAAATTCGCAGCATCACAGTGGCATCACATGACGTATCGGGACTTTTCCCCCTTTTGTTAAACCGGGCGTGGGCGTGGCCAGTGCATGACACATCCGGCCCATGGGCTGCGAGTTTAACAGCCTTGCTCTATATTCTTGGTTGTCCACGGTATTGTCAGGAGTCTTCTCCAACACCAAAGTTCAAAGGCATAGATACTCTTCCTATCCTGCTTCTTTCAAGTCCAACTTCCACTTTCATGGATTATCCCAGAGAATACCATGGCTTGCATGATTCTGATCTTTGTAGGTATATATACATCATGATATTTGAATTTTTTCCCAAACTGCTTTTGGGGAGCCACTATTATGCAAAAATCAGAGAGAATCCGATAGCACCTTTTCCTACCATCAAATATTATTAAAAGACACACTGTGAACTTTCAATAATCACTTCATTAGATACAGCAATGACATGAGCCGTAGCTCACAATAGCTTATGCCTTTTAATGTAACGTGTTAATCTGAAAAGGTTATCGAAGTCCTTTCCATTTGGGGTTACGATAAACTAACATGGCTGCCCTTCTACAATAATTATTTGCAATTTCACTGGCTTTTCATGTATATTATGAGTATAAATGATAGAGATTAGATTTATCTATGCCTAATGCAGCAGTATGCAAATATTTCCTGTCAAAGGATCATGCTTAGCCTTTGAACTGCAAACTGGAAGCTATGCACTGAGAAGTAAAACAAAACAAAACAGGGCCAGAATAAAAAGTATAATTGATTGGATTCCACTTGCATTTCATTAAAAGTAAACATATTTAATATAATTACTATCCAAACATATATTTCATAATTCCCTCCTTTTCTTAAATTAAAAACTCATGGAGAACTCATAGCTTCTGGGAACAGTCTGAGAACGTTGGGGGTCACATTCTGAACTTCAGTTTATTGAATATACATGTTTTACTGCATTTTGGCGAGAGTGAGGATGAGAAAAATAGAGCAAGACAGAGAAAATAAAGGGAAATTAGAATGAAGGTACCGTCCTAAGAATAGAGAGCGAATGTAAATCCACCACTTCTACCGTGCTCCCAGGGTATAAATTACTTCTCATCAGAAAGTTGTTGTTTTTTAACAACCTGGCTCAGAAAATCCAGAGCCTCAATCTAAACCAAAAGCCAAGCATATATAAACCTACCGATGGGCCTTTGGGTCCCAGTGATCCCGATTCTCCTTCTAATCCTGGTTCTCCCTGTTGGTGGAATTGCAAGAACAATACACTGTAGATCGATACTTCAACAAATGCAAATCTTCTGGTTCAAAAAAAGCAACAACCAAAAAAGGTAAAACTTGAGAAAGAAACCATCTTACAGGTTTGCCCGAATTTCCCATCAAGCCACGTTTCCCAGGAGGACCAACATCACCCTGTGGGAGAGAAAAGATTTTAACACCTTTAAAGTATAACAGCCATTTTTGGGCCATTTAGTCAGACAACCTTATTTAGAAACCTTTTTCACTAGTCTTCATTTTTCCACCTCTGTCTACTTTTTCCTTATCTGACCCCGTGAGATGTGTTCAGGTAACAGAATCATTTTCTGTCCCATTCCCAACTCATCTGCAATGAGATTGAGAGCAAACTTAGCCAATTATTTTTCTATATTTCTGGACTTTTTGGCTTTTATGAACCATCTTCCATTTTTCAGAATAGTTGTTCTTCTTTTGTAACTAACGATGCTTAAGCTTGCTTTTTAATCCAGTTCGGTAATGCATTCATTCTGCCTTTAAATGAATGGATTGTGTGCCTTCCTTTTATTTTATATACAAGTGCATTCTACAGAAACTGATTCTACAGTTGCTGAAATTCATCTTTTTCTCATTAATCTACACTCAGTACCCCATAATGACAAAGTGAAAACAGATGCTTTGAAATGTCTGTAAATTTATTAAAAAGAAAAAGCTGAAATAGTACATTGGCATAAGTATTCAGACCCTTCGCAACAACACTTGAAATTTAGCTCAGGTGCCTCCCATTTCTCTTGATCGTCGCTTACACACCTTGATGTGGTAAACTAAATTGATTGGACATGATTTGGAAAGGCACACACCTCTCTATAGAAGGGCTCACAGCTGACAATGCCTACTGTAGTAGACCAAGAGGTCAATGGAACTGCCTGGAGAGCTCAGAGACAGGATTATTGCAAGGTACAGATCTGGGGAAGGCTACAATAAAATTTCTGCTGCACTGAAGGTTCCCAAGAGCATAGTGGCCTCCATAATTCTCAAATGGAAGATGTGTGGCAGAACCAGGACGCTTCCAAGAGCTGGATGCCTGGTTAAACTGAAGCCTACTGAACATCTCTGGGGGGACCCAAAAATGGCTGTCCACTGATGGTCGTCATCCAACCTGACTGAACTTGAGGGAATTTGCAAGGAAGAATGGCAGAAAATCCCCCAATCCAGATGTGTAAAGCTTGTCGCATCACATACAAAAGCACTGGAGGCTGTAATTGATGCCAAAGGTGGTTCAACAAAGTTCTGAGTGAAGGGTCTGAATACTTATGCCAATATGATATTTCAGTGTTTTCTTTTTAATAAATTTAAAGGTATTTCTAACCTTCTGTTTTCACTTTGTCATTATGGGGTATTGAGTGTAGATTAATGAGGAAAAAAAAATGAATTTCAGCAACTGTAGAATCAGGCTGCAGCCAGTGGTGGGATTCAGCCGGGTTGGGCCGGTTCAAGCAAACTGGTAGGAAAGATTCTGGCCGGCCCAACCCCAGCCTGCCCCACCACTTCCTGGAGTTCCCCACGTGCCCCATGTTGGCTCCCAGGTAAGTACAGAGAGGCCCATTAGGCCCAAAATGGGGCGTGGGGAGGCCACGCCCACCCAGTCACATGACCAATAAGCCACGCCCACCAAGCCACGCCCACAGAACCAGTAGTAAAAAAATTTGAACCCCACCACTAGCTGCAGCGTAACAAAATTGACAAAAGTGAAGGTCTGAATACTTTCTGAATGCCCTGTAAGTGAGGACTGTGCAGGATTCCAACTCTAGCAAGTGCTTTATTCACTGCAGAAGACAGTCACTCATTCCTGGAAAAAGTTGCAGTTGCTTTAAGGTCGCAGAAAGGCATAATGGTGCTCCAAAGTGCTTTTTTTATATCAAATCCAAAAGGTTACACACTCCTAATATAATTGCCTTCCATTCTTTTTCTAATGTTAAATACAATCAATGATATACCAATATACTACTAAAATTTTCCTTCCTTCCTTTGCCCTTTAACTGGGCAAAACTGTATTTCACAAGGCAATAATTTTTTGAACAAAAGAACCTCAAGTGGGCTAACTTAAAGAATGCATCTACAAACCAGGACCCATGACTCCCATGGAACTGAAATTTGGCAAATCTTTAAAAATATTTTATGACATCAAAATAGCACAACTCTCATGCCAAAAGCACTGAGGCGCTTCTGGGCTGAAAGGCTTAGCCCAGTAACATCACCATTGCCTGTTGGGACCACCACTCCCAGTTGGGAGCACCTTTCATGTCCCCAGCACGAGCTGGAGTGAAGGATGGGAGCTCAACCCCACCCACGGCAGCACTTGGATCTTGACTCTCCATCCCAGCGTCCAAACCCTGCAAGTCACCATGCTTTGACATACAAATAATCATAAAACAATTTACGATAGAATACAAAATGCCATAAAACATTCCCTGTGCTGATATTTGACTGTGACATGAATGTAGCCTAATTTTTCAGTGAAGGCGGTACATTAAACGTTCCATCACTGTTGTAGCCCTTGAGGAATCTGACAAGGGCATATATCTCTGAAATGATGACCCAGGAGGTCATGGGTTGCCTGGTACAATAATATTTGTCTCTCTTTCTAAACAAGGGATTTTTAATAAATGGCTTATTCCAAGCCTCAATATATAGCTACTAACCCTGTATGAATATTGTATTTGAAATGTGATTAAAACATTATTAATTAGTCACCCAGAATTTCCCAGGTGAATTTACTGATTGTATTTGTACCCCACTGCACCCTTGTGGCTCCTCCGTAGTTTCACTGGAATACACATATTAAAATATTCAGAATCCAATAAAATCCAGAAAGATAAACTATAGAAAGCAAATATCTAAAATACGATGCGGAGAGCAAAAGCTAAAAAGAAGTGTTACACCCTAAATGCCTTCTGAAAGTGCTCTGCCCGCACCCTTTCCAGATGGCAAATGAAGTCTAACTTCCAACGGGAGATGAATCCAAAGCACTGGATCAGCAACACCTCCAAAAGGAGAACCACCAGCTGGGCTTTACAACCAGAATAAATAGGTCAGACTGACTCATGCAAGCAAACCCAGTCCCAAAAGTAGCTTGGTAAAAGCTTTATAGGTCAACACCAACACCTTAAAAATTGCACCTGGAAGCTTATAGGAATTAGCAGAGCATTAGCAAAGTTAATGCTGTCTGACTAGGGAATACAAGCTACTATAAGGGTTGCTGCATTAACTTAATCAACTGAAATTTTGAAGTGGTCTTTAAAGGCAGCCCCACGTACAGGATGTTGCTGTCAACCCTGAAACTGAGCTGACCGAAGCCATCTGGAAGCTTCAGTGTTGCCACACTGGAGCTGAGGGATAGATGAGAGTGGATTTGAGATAGCTGGGATTTTGTAGACAAAATAAAATACTTTCTCTTGGGAACCAAGGACATTCTCACACCTGGTCAGAGGAAGGAGGAGCGATGTCACCAGGCAACCCAGACACCACCTTGATTGGGCCATGTGACTGATTGTTTTGAGAAAGTGACAAACTTTTACTTTTAATTAGGTGAAAACCGCGGGAACCTTCGGTTGGTTTTCACCAGATCTGTGCCAATATGATATGTCCAATAAAGCTATTCTTTAAGGAACCCACCTGCCTCAGAGTTTTGCTTGCTTTGGGTCTATTACTCAGAACTCTAACAGTTGCAGTACACTCTAGGTAGACTAGCCAAAACTAGGTGAGGCTCTCCTGATCACAGCCTCCACCTACTCTTTAAGTAGGGGCTACAAGCTCAGGAGGACCTCCAAGTCACAGACCTGCTCCCTCAAGGATAGTGCTTCCTCAACCAAGAGAGGGCACCGAGGAATGATCTCAGAGCCAAGTCATCTGTCTTCAGTAGCAAACCAAGGACTCCATGATTTTGCTCAACAGATTTTCAGGAACATCTCTGAGCATCCACCAGAAGGTAGCTGGATTCAAAAGGCGCTTGAGACAGACCATCCAAATGGGTCCCATCTTGTGATATATGGGCCGATAAGTTATAGCCAGACTGAAAAATGATCCAACCGTGACCAAGGGGTGATGACACTACCCTCCAGAGCCAGATCCCAAGGCAACTGCTACAAAGTCAAAATGAGTTTAGCCATGAGGTTACTGGGATAAGCTCTTAGTTACTGTGAGTCCTGAGCTCTTCTCGATCCAGCTCCCACTGCATGAAATTTTAAGTTCCCCAATATCAAGGGTGGGAGGAGAGACTTCTTCAGCAGCCCAGCTGTGGAACATGCAGTTTGATTAGGCTTCCTTTTATGGCTTAGCACAGACCTAGGCATGTTATGCCCCCCAGATCACATCTGGCCCTTTGGCTGTCACTGTCTGGCCCATGTGAGATCAATTGGAAATTAGAAATCAAATGTAAATACGTGCATCATAAGAGGCAGGAGAAGAAGCCAAGTTGGCTGGTGGCTTTTAAGAGGGCAAGGAGAAAAAACTCTTTTCTGCACCTGCACACAGTGCTCAATCTCACCTGGAGCATCCTGAAGAGTTGAGGTGATTGAGTTTGAGGAGGTTACATTGGTTTGGCCCTCCACAACAGTCCCAGTTTCTCATGTGGCCCCTTGGGAAAATTAATTGCCCATCCAAAGCTTAGCATGTTATATCGACCAGCCTGTTTAACTGCTTTATACCACAGTTTAGCCTATTGCACAAATCCAAAGTAAATGGTTCTTTCATTAACCAGATTCATGCTATATGAACATCAAAAAACAATCTCACCTCAGTTTTGACTTGCTTTAACACTGGTACCAAAATAAAAAGTCAGAGTCGATAACTGTTTCAGGGTTTTTAAAAATAGTAGCTTGTAAAAATGATAATCCCAGTAGACCCATTAATAAAATCAAGATTGAAAAGAAACTGGTGTTTTGAATTTGGACTGTGGGAACTTTGATCTAAATCTCTGCTCAGCCATGAAGCTTTCTAACTAAATAAACTTTCTCTCTTTCGACTTACCGCTCAGCACTCTACAGAAGACACAGTAAATGAGATTGTCACATTGAGGCTCCCAAGAGAAGGAATAAGTAACAATTCCATCTGTAAAGAGAATGGACTATTTCCAAATTTCCTAGGATACTTTACCTTTGGGCCAGCAACACCTTTTGCTCCAGCAGAGCCATATAAGCCCTAAAAAATAAACAGATATTGAAAATATTTGAAATGTTGTAAGAAATTTCTTGATGGAAATGTCAAAAGGTTGCTTTACTTTGTAACCATTTTTCTTGAAAGACTGTAAATATTAATTAAGGAAGCTTCACATCCTCATATTCACCAGGAACATAAGAATAACAAATGCTTCAGCTCAGAATAAACAGGCACAAAGAAACTGATATGTCCTATTATAATGATGGATGTGTCCTACATACGGTATGTCCACTCCTAATGACATATACTTATTAATAAGATATCCATTCAGATAAGCATCAATGCAAAGCAACCCAGCATAGGTAGATATTTCATAGAACACAATAGAGCTCTTAATGAGTTTGGGAAGAGGGGAGGTCCTCAATTTTGCGAAATATATATTTATTTATTTATTTATTTATTTATTTATTTATTTATTTATTTATTTATTTATTTATTTATTTATTTATTT
>JANHFL010003147.1:58610-69817 GCA_032468155.1 Oxyrhabdium leporinum | reverse complement strand
CCAGTTCTTTCTCTTCAATTTTGCTGTCTCCAGGAACTGCAACTTCCACTGTCCAGATTTTTTTTTGGGGGGGGGGTGTCTTTCTTATTGACATTTGTTAAATCTATGTTATGTGGTACGTATTTGTTTGAAGCACTTCAGCTTTTTCATTTTCTATGAGTTTGTCTATTTTGCGATCCCACCAGTTCTGACTTGCAGACAAATGGCATTTCTTGCACATATTTTGTTGCAGCATGATTGCTACTGTACTTTGTCGTGCAGTGTTTATAGTCAGTCTGCGTGATCTTCTTGCAGCAGTTTATTCATAGTACTGTTACCTAAAGTAGCATTTATTAAATTGGTAAATGGTTTTCATATAATAGATGTTTGTTTCATGTTCCAGTGATGTTTAACCTTAACTCCAGATTGTTATGATGCTGCTGTAACAGCTCTTGAAACTTATTAACATCCAACCAATATCCAGTCATACCCAGAACGTATCACGCCCATCCCTTCTCCTACCTTCATGCCCATCATTCCAGCAAATCCTGGATGGCCAGCTGTACAAGCATTTGGACACTAAAAACGAAGCAATGAATTAAGTTAATAAGGAGAAATCTTCATTAGAGAAAAATCCATGTATTAACTTAATATAATTTAATTAGTATGGCTGTCCACTCTAGAAGACCCTGGGCAGTTCACAAAAGTCACATAGAGACCATTTCCCTATCTCCAGTAAAACAATTAAGACCCCACATAAACATACTTTCAGCACAAAACAGCTAGATGCCCAATGGTACCAACAGTAGAAAAATATGACAACCCTCACCCATATAAATTACAACTACATTAACCCCAGGCCTCGAAATACAGCCAGATCTTAAGGGCTTTCCGGAAGCCCAGGAGGGTGGCCGCATCCATAAAAAGGAAGATAAATATCTTACCAGTGGATCTCCACCATGGTGGCCAACTGTTCCCTGAAGTAGATTAGCAAAGTTTAAAATTAGGATAGCCATGAATATTGTCAAGTATTGAGTTGAACTTGAATGAATAAGGCTAGTGGCACAGATCCAAACATGCAGTAAAGGAATTTTTTACAAGATCAAGAGTTATCTTCCATCAACAACAGAGGACCAATTTAAACTCACAGACAGAACCAATATTGAAAAACATAGGACCTCTTTCCCTATATAATTGGACTTTGCCTTTGGAATCTTTGCAGTTCAGGATTGCATTCTCCATTCATACTGGGCTTTTGCAGTGTAGAACAAGCACATTTCTGGTTTTTGGTTTCATTCAATAAATGGGATCAACCATGAATATGGGCAGCCTTCATACATTTGCCATTTTACCCAGAATACATGAATTAGTACTGAATTGGATCAACTGGCATCCTTTGAAAATAAGCCAGAGCAACATGTATCTAAAATAGGGTGCAAAGGGCCCACTTGACAAGCTGTGCAAAGCTTGGTACATCCCTTGTGTTGACTAGAGTAGGATTTGTCCAGCTGTCAGGCGCTGGAGTTCTGCAAAAATTTAATGGAGTTTCAAGAGAGACTAACAGAGGGAAAATAGCACAGCCAAGGTGTCTACAGCAATTAAAGAATGGAAGAAAGAGTGGGGCTTGTTAACTGCCATTCAGAAGTCATCCCTTTTCCAAGAGTCTTTGTGGTCATGACAACTCAATGCTTTGCCTCTTCATTAAGAGTTCCTGGAATTTTATTTTTACTAAGAGATTCTGCAGCCTGAAATATTTGAAATTTCCTCTTTGAGAATATCTGTCAGGCGCAAAAGATCAGCTGCAAACATGAAGGTCCAATTAAACTGATTTATGGCTGCTTATGCCTATGCACGGGAATATCCTCAACTAATGGGTAACACAATTTTGATGCTAGATAAGGGTAACAGAATTCAAAGGAGATTGGGCTTAGTTCACTTTGAATTCTGCTACCCTTATCTACATAGAAATTCTAGACTCATGCCTCTTCTAACTCTGCCTCCAGGTTCTGTTACTCCTTTCTCTACAATATTATACAAATTGTTTAAAAGGGTGCTGTAAATGATTGGGGAAGGAGGACTTACTTTGAAACACTTTTTATTTTCAGTATTAATACTACAAACTTACCCTCGGCCCTGGAGGTCCTGGCACTCCTGAGGTGCCTCTCCTTCCAGGATCACCCTAAACAGTGTCACAACAACATAAAAATAAACTGTATATCCATGTTTCTTAGAAGAAAGGATAAGGGAAACCAAATAAACTCTAAATTGATTACATTAAGCATCAAAATGTTCTAGGACAGAACAAAATTCTGAGGGGACAGAATAAAACAAAGAAGTGTAAATGACAAGAGCAAAAGAGATTAAAACCATTAATTACTTTCTCAATTGATGTAGGAAACTGATTACATACAAATGGATTCCTATTTGAAATCCCTTAAGTATACACCTTTAATTATGGAAGTGCATAGATAAAGATAGGAAAATCAATAATTCCAAAGAAATAGGCATTTCAGAATGGGCAGATCAATTTATGGAGTTTTGAAAGACTTTATTTATTACAATCCCCAACAAATAAATATCTCACATCATTTGCATGTGCAGTTATTTGGGAGGAAAAGCTGAACTTAATTGGATTCACTTTTTAATCTGCATCAGCTGGAATGAGCTGTAAAACCTTTATTATCTATATAAGCAATCATAGGAATGACTACTTGTACAGTAATTGTAAAGTAATATTCCCAGATGAGACTTCACCACATGAGAGTATGTTAACCAATCTAATCTAGTCTGTATTCAATTGAGTTCCAATAAATGCTACATAGGAATTAAGAAAAGCTTTTTATGTAATTAAGTAGAATATAGCAAACATAGTAAGAGCGGTGGAGGCTTAAACCAAAGGTCTATTTATTCCACAGAAGACAACAGGCAATGGACTAAAGGTAACGTGTGAATCTTCCCTTAGACATAGTAATAATATTAATGACATCCTATTGCAGAGATCCTTATCAACAGCAGATTTCCACAGTCTGTGCCCTCTGTGCTGGTTGGACCTTCTGGCTACAACTAAACTTCTAAAAATTATCAAGTTTGGATTGTCTAGTACTGTCTTTCCCTGAAAATAAGACCCAGCTGGAAAATAACCCCTAGAATGATTTTTCAGGATGCTCGTAATATAAGCCCTACCCTAAAAATAAGCACCAGTTAAGCTCATCGGCCAGACAGACGCATTTACTACTCTGTTTCCCTGAAAATAAGCCCTACTGCATCTTTTGGAGCAAAAATTAATATAAGACCTGGGCTTATTTTTGGGAGGAAATGGATGAATATTTACAATTGGAACAATCCTTCAAAGATAGGTTCATTTTAGTGTGTTCAAGTATAATAAATGTGTCAGCCATTCCTGAGGGATGTCTTTCCTAAAAGCATGGGACAAGCTTTAACAAGCAAGCAAATATTAATCAGTGATTTAATGCAATATGGAACAAAGTACTCACAGGTGGCCCAACTCTTCCCACTTCTCCTGGAAGTCCTCCTATACCAGGAGGACCCTGTATTGAAAAAAAGATAGAAACTAATTAAACTTCTCATAACAGGGATTGGCAACTTTCTTGTAACCAGGACCTGTGCTGTATTATTATTACTATTTTTTAATCTCTCAAGAACAGCAAAAGATGTCGCCTTGGATGGCTGTGCATAGTAAGGGTTTTAAAGAGACAAAATATCTGATTTATCTCTTAGTTCAAGATACCTATTTTAGACTCCAAATGCCCAAAATGGGGGGGGGGGGGAATCCCATCCAACATTTGGGAGTATTGCATTTTTAAAGTGTGAAATTGGTGTCTTAAACTTTTTTCGAGAGTTAAGCCCTATATCATCTCTTTAAAAGTATCCTCCTCAAAGATGCAAAAAGCTTGGACCATCAAAACAATGCTGGGGGTATCCAAGTGCTAACCACCCCTGCTTTGAAAGCTAGCCAAATCCAAGGAATGAATTGGTTTTTTTCTTAAACAGAAGAGTTTAATAGGCCCCTATTGGAATTAAAGCAGCATTTCTAGCTGGCATGGTCATTGGTGGCATAAGCTGAGGGTGAAACACACCTGCCTCCAACAGACAATCCAAAGGTAGAAATAACACAAACAGATATGACCCTCATTTAAAATTGTAATATTTTGTTTGGTTATGCAGTTAATTATCTATGGCTGATTACATTATGTTTGAGAGTTGTTTTGGGTATGCAGAGTGGTTAAAACTGAAAGATCATGATTTTAGTCCTACTTTAAGCATGAAACCAACTGGAAGAGTTTGTTCCTGTCACTTTTTCTCAACCCTAACAAGGAAGCAATAGCAAATCACTTCTGAAAATGTTGCCAAGAACACTGTGGGGGCTTGTTGAGAAGGTTACTGGGTATGTGCAGACTGTTTCAAAGTGCAAAAAAACCCCAAACAAACTACTTACGGGAGGTCCAGGAATTCCCTTTCCCTAAAATAAAGAAAACACCACAAAGTTTTCTAATTATTATTTTTATATATTTAGTTTTCAACTCAAGCCAACTGTAGATATATTCAGAGTGGAAAAACAAACATCAACATTTTTAACCGAGAACATAAAATATTGTTTTCATCTCTCCAATGTGTTGAGTTAGCAAAGAATTTCAAGCAGTTTTAATTATCTTTGAGACAGATGTTGAATGTGATCATTTAGTACAGACAAAGCGGTTTCCCTGCTTGATTAATCTATACTTAAAAGTACAATTTCACATTTAAAAATGCAAGTTTCACGGTTGTTGCCACACTATCCTAGAAATGAGCACATTTTTTCTATAGAAGTTTATTCTGGATAGTTTCAAGATTTATTTTCAAGAGGCAAAAATCTGTTTTCTTTACCCAAAGGAAGGAGGCTAGACAAGAACTCCACTATCCAAAGCTTACAAGAAGATAGAATGGGCCCAAGCACTAAAAGCAGTGATGATTTCACAGTCAATTTGAAACATCTCCTCTCATTCTTTGTTTGAAATACTAAGAAGAGGTTCTATGCTTCCATATTTCTTTTCTTACTGGAGTGAAGCTTTCAACCAGAGGAGCTACTGATGGATATATTCTTTTCCATTTCAGCCCTCTACAGCCTGAACCCCATGAGCATTGCCATGTCCATAGCAGCATCCTATGCAAATAATCAGTTCATTTGCAGTCTGCTGCAGTTGCTGCTGTGTGTCCTTGTCATATGGTATTCCTCTCATAAATATTGAACATAATATCCTCCTGAATGGTCTGTGAGGGTGAGGATTGGAAGAGGTGATGGTGAACTTGTGACACATGTGTCAAAAATGGCATGCAAGAATGTTTTAGGTGACATGCCGACATTCACATGTCAGCATTCAGAGAAGAGGGGATTAACTTATTTTCTAAAGCACCTGAGGGCAGGACAATTACCAATGGATGGAAGCTTGTTAAGGAGAGATTCAATCTAGAACTAAGGTGGAATTTTCTGACAGTAAGAATGATTAATCAATGGAATAGCTTTCCTCTCGGAATTGTGGATGTTCCATCACTAGAGATTTTCAAAAATAGACTGGACAACCATTTAACCGGGGTGGCATCTACCTTGAGCAGGGGGGCAGACTAGAAGATCACCATGGCCCCTTCCAGCCTTACAATTCTATATTGTATTCACCAACACTCAACAACTTTTCTCAAAAGCACAGTCCATTCTCGTGCAATTTAGGGCTCCTGAATGAAGCTTTTATGGAGAATGGGGCTTTTACATGGCCTCCAGAGTCTCCAAAAATCATGCAAGAACTGTGTTTTCGCACAGTTTTGGGAGGCTGCACAGAGGCCATGGAAGAACATTTTCCAAAGATACTTCAAGAACAAAAGGCCTCCAGAACAGCCTCAGGTGGGCAGCAGCATCCTGTCAGCAGAAAAACAACACTGCCTGAAATAATTGCAACATGACCAATTCTGGGGAGCGCTGGGCCATGGGACAATCACAGCATTCCCCAAGGCTCACATGCACAAGACAGCTTTTTTGAGTGGCAGCAGTGGTGCTAGGGCTGAAGTCAAGGCCTGGGCCTTTGTTTGAGGCCCAGGCTCATCACTGCTGCCAAGTGCCACTGTTCAGAGAGGCCTAGATTAGGTGGGGAAACCACATTATTTGTCTTTTCTTTGAGGAGTGTGGCGTGCCAGCAGAGTCAAATTAGGCATTTTCTGAATTTTTGACACACCAAGTCCACAATGGTCTCCATCTCTGCTCTACTCCTTCCTGGTGAGGTGGTTCAAGTCACTTTGTGTGCAGAGAGGTATAGCCATTTGTTCAGTCTGATGAACGAGCTCATCACTGTTGACATTGGAAAAAAATCCTATCCCTCAGTAGCTTCTCTGGGACGGATTGGTCCAAAATGTCATTTTAATAAAAAATTGCAGCATGGGAAAATGTAATTACTGTCAACAATGAATTAGAAGATATTTCTAATGGTGTTCCTGATATATCTCTCCTAAGAGAATGATGTTGTGAAATGACAATGGTATTCTGACTTGGCCTGGGTTCAACTGTGTATCTCCAGCAAATTGATCACACCTCATACCAAATTGACAGATTACTTCTCCCAGCAATTTCATGATGTTTAACAGCATGAAGAGAAAGAGAAAAGCCACGTAGCACCACATATTGCATTGGTTATCAGTTTGTTTCCAGGTTCAGTTCAATGTGCTGATTATCACCTATAAAGCCCCACAGAATCATTTCTCTCTTTCTTGCATGATTTTATTAAGAATTTTGAAAAGAAGATTAAAAACTAACAAGAACTAATATAAAGCCAATGAAAGAAAGAAAGGAAAATGACAAAAATGCAAAAAGAAAACATGAAAAGAAATACAGAAAAAAAGCAGCTTTCCAAATTTTTCCCCAGCAAATATTTGCAATTACCAAATCACCTTCTACACTATGATCCCCCCCAAAAGAAAAGCTCTCTCTTTTCCATTGTCTCCTTTTTCTAATCATCAAAGCCATAAATCATAAATCTTCTGTTTCATCCAGAAAATCCATTAAAAAGTGTCTAGTCAGCAGTCAATGTGGATGTTGTCTTCTCTCTAATCAAAGAATTCAGCTTGGGCATCTCTGCAAGCTCCACCTTCTCCACCAATCATTTCTTCATTGTGGGTAGTGCCAAATTATTTCTCAGGTATTGCAAGATCACCTCTCCTATGTCAAACCTTGGGTATTCCTTGAAAGGGGAATGCTGAGCATTTCCATCCCACATGAAATGAAGCGGGTGAGTCCTGCTGATTTCTTTGTGGCTGCCTCTATTAACCAGAACACCTTCCTTCCAGTGCTACAGAACATCCCTAACATCCTAGCCTTTCAAAACGATTTATACCTCATTCTTCCAATGGGTATTTGGAGACCAATGTGAGAGGGTTACTTTGAGTTAGTTCATGTGTGGAAGAGGATATTTATATTTTATGCTTTTCTTACTCATAATCTAATCCACTTTGAATCTTGGGAAGTAAGTGGTCCACAAAATATTGTATTAATAAAGAAATATAAGATTACTGAATTTGTGTCGGATAATATGACATAATAACCCAGCCAACACCAGAATGTCATGTGGGAAAACTACCTTACTCTCATTTTACCTATGCCTTTTTTTCACCCATATTGTGCTTTATAAATCAATTCATACAATGGCATGATGTTCTCATCGTTATGGAAATGTGTGTTTTTTTTTAAATTTCATCATAAGCTAGGCTGAACTGAGTTACTTAGCAAGCCCATGCAGTAGAAAAGGAAGATATCAAACTTCAAAAACAGCGGTTTTGGTTTTGTTCAACAGAATTACTGGAACAATAGTTCACAGTGTGGGGTATATTTTAAATGCCTCCAACTTATATTTCATCTCCACCAGTTTTATTATTTTATTTTTCCAGAAATTCCAATGTAACAAAGTTGTAAAATTCAAGATGACTGTCCACAATTCAGCTTTCTTAAATTGGCAGATATTGCAAATATTCTGGGCAGTTGTTACTACAAAATCTATTTGTCTCATAAGTTCTCTCATAAGTTCTCTTAGGTCTTTTATCATACTATAATTCACTTTCCTTGTAAGGAATAACACTGCACTATACTCTATTGCAGATAATAACACCCTACTGTTCTATTGATATTCCTATCTCTATTTCACAGCAACCTTATGGTTTTTAAATTTACCCATTTAATTTAATTAACTTTAATTTTAAAAAAGAAAGAAAAAGCCCACAAAGAAATGCCCATAAGGAATGTTCCAATGTCATTCAGAACAGCTTTAACCAACAAAGCTAAGATTCCTTTCATTAGGTGGTGTCGGTCTTTCTACCCTCTTTACATATTTCATTTATCTCCATGCAATGTTTAGTTTTGACTGCTTCGTTGTACTGGCACCTGTTACATAAATGGCTATGATAATAAATAGGAACATGAGGAAATGTGGACTTAGCTGTGTCATCTGAGAAGAAAAAGATGATAAATGCATAACTGTATTCTTAAATGCAAATGGTTGCCATGAGAAAGCTAGAGTGGGAGCAGAAATATGGTAGGTAGGTGTATGTCTGCAGGTGGGATGTAAAATGTCAAAATATCCATATGATGAAGCCTGACCTTTTTCTACACACATCACATGCCTATTTAAAAGACAGGGATTCAGTTGCATAATTGCAGCCACTATCTTGAGATTACACACACACACACACCAACACAGGCTGCCCCTGCAGGTAGAAGCACCTGTTATTATTTTAACAAAAATCCCACATGAAGAGTAATTTTATTGGAGTGTAACCCTTTCCCTACCCCGCTCATTCTAACAAAGCTTTTTCCTTTATAGTTCTCCAACATTTGTAGTTTTCTTTGAGCATCTATCAGAGGCAATTTAAGATGTGTCCATTTAATCCAGAATCCTATTCTAGAACTCTTTTAATGCATTTTAAATATATTTCGAATTAGTGCTTGCTGATTTTATCAACATGGTAAAATCCCTTTTTTGGATTGAGAAGGGAGGGAAGAGGATTTTATTCCTGTTTCAATTCCTGTTTCAAGTTTCAGCACTTTCGACTGAAGAGATCCTATTATCAAATCTTATTCACAAATAAAAACAGCTTCCTGCTGGAATTTAAGCTCTACTATCAACTCAAAGCTATTTTCTGGTATTAAGTAATACAAAGGCAACAAAGAGTAATATCCCCTACCAATTTCAAGGCAGGAGAGTACTTTTTGAGCTCTTCAATAGATGACCGGAAACTTCCTCCAGGTTTAAAGATGCTTTTTTTTTTTAATTGATCTAATTTTTACAGAACAGTTAAGGAAATATATTTCATAATACCAGTTGCTAAAAAAAGATACCATGTAAAAATCAATGACTTACAGGAAGTCCACGGCCTCCAGGCAAGCCCACTTCACCCTAAAAATCATAAACGTTACAACATTTCAAATATTTAAAACAGTTATACAAGTTCTTGTTTGTTTGTGTTATTTTTTGTTTAGAGACAAGGCAGAGTACAAGAATTGTGGAGATGGTGAGTTCTAGATCTGCTTTAGGCATGAAAACCCAGGTGAGTGATTTTGGGCCAGTCATCTCTCTCAGCTCAAGTTAACTCACAGGGTTGTGGTTGTGGGGGAAATAGGAGACAGGAGAATTAGATACGTTTAGCACTTTGAAGTATATATATATATAAAACTGGATTTGGCTTATTTTATCCACCTACTGAGATTATTATTATTATTCAGCAACTGGCAAGCACCTCCAATCCTATAATTAAATAAAAGAGCCTGGAGATTGAAAAATGGAAGGGAAATCTAATGAAAGAGTTTAATCTTACCTTTTCTCCTTTCGAACCGGCTGAACCTGGTGATCCATCAGGTCCTGTCAATCCCTTTTGAAATAAAATATTAACTTTTAGCACAGTCAATGACTAAAACTATTAAAAAAGAAATGCTAACGACCTACTAGATAAGCAATTTTTCTCTATATATGCGCAGGCGCAAACTTACATTAAGAATAGAATTCAAGACTTTTTAGCTTCCAATAAAAGGGTTTCTTCAGACAGATTTCAGGATTCAGATGTAGCACCTTACATCCAATTTAAAGAAACTGTGTGAAAGGCCCCCAATTATAAAAATTTCACCCCGAAATTAGAGATCTGTTCCCAGTCTCGTATTCAATTCAGTATGGAAATACCTAAAATTTTGAGTTGGACCTGGTATTACTTTTGGGCTCAGAAAGCATGAGAAGAAGAAGCAGAATATGATCCAAGGTTTGAGAGTGATGTTTTATTTGGGGACAGCGCATTTTATATCTGCCCGCTTGGCTTACAGTGAAACCAAGATGAATCAGGAGCCTTCTGCTTCAAACGCCGTTCTATCATACAGGATCTATGCCTTTGTACCACTGTAAAGCTAAATATTTTAGACAGTAAATTTTTCATATACATTTTTATTTTTAGTAAGAAATAAAGAGGGTATTTTTAGTAAGAAAGAAAGAGGTTTCTGTTCACTGATTTTATCACAAGATATGACCCAATAATGAGAGTTGCTGACCACTTTAATGCCGCGAATAATCCAGAAAATTACAAAGAAAGTCAAAGGTTGTAACTTGACCAACTTGCTAGTTATATTTTGGGATCCATTATGACTCCAAGACGTTCATCTAATGTTTTGTATAAATCGGAATACATACTGAAAGCATTACCGTAGGTCAGTGAAATATATTTTTCCTTCTCCCTCAGAGGTGCCCGGTACAGTTATCAATTTTTAGACAAAACACCAGGAAGTGAACTCCTGCTTGTTAAAGGCAGGTTGCTTTGCCCTGATTTTCTACTAGGAAATGTTTGCTAGCCATTCCATAATTGCCAAAGGGTATATAGAAGAGTAGGAGAAACTGGACAGTAGCACTATTAGCTTAGCTTAGTACAGCAGACCATGGCTTGTGAAAGGTGTCCAGACAAGTCGCTAGGGCTTTCTGCTTCCCACACCAATGACATTTTGAGTGACATGGGAAGTTCTCTCAGCCAGGCTGAGAGTTTTAGAGACACAGAAAAATCTAAGTCTCAGTCAATGCACTGGTCATCCTGACAGATCACAGGATAGCCACCTTAAGAGCCAGCAGGTGAGTTAACAATGGAGCTGTTTCTCTTCAGAAGGACCATCTGGTGTAGGGAGGGGGGGGGCGGGGGGGAAACTGGTGCCGGAAGTGGCTCATTCCAGT
>JANHFL010003147.1:27528-43261 GCA_032468155.1 Oxyrhabdium leporinum | reverse complement strand
AGAAACGTTGGGTTAGCTATACTACGTAGAAAGTGGTGGAAGAAAACTAAAGGGGAGGAACAAAAAGGAGAACATGAAGGGCTGGTGCCTGGAACTGACCCAATAGAGTTTATGTATATTTTGGCACATCTGGGCAAATTTAAACCCTTGAGGGGGGAAAAAAGGAACTTTTCATTTACACTGACTCTCAAATGAGGCAGCCATTCCTGCAGTAGAGGAATTCTGCTGGACAGAAGCAGGCAATTTATGCAGGGTTCACAGCTGAGGTCTGAATTTCACCAGATAATAACACAGATAACCTAGTCCCATTTTCTGGTTAATAAGTCTGCTACCCCTCTCTTCTGGTTAGCTGTACTTTAAGTGTACATTATCGTGCCTGCAGATATTTTTCTGTAGCTGGAAAAAGCAAGAATTCTTAATCCGGGGGAATTAGATACTGCTTGGGTGGATAGAAATAACCTTTAAAAAGCAGTTAGGACAAAATTACTCTGTATGACGTTCATGGATGTTCATCCTTCGTAGTTTGGAAGGGAACCTGAGCAGTGGCTAGTCAAATATGTTGAAGGGCCCAGTAAAGGGAAATAACCCAAAGGTTTCTTAATACAGGTAGTCCTTGACATCCAACCATTCATTTCGCAACCGTTCAAAGTTACAACGAAAAAAAGTAACTTATGACCATTTTTCACACTTATGACTGTCACGTGATCAAAATGAGATGCCTGGCAACTGGTCCATATTTATGGTGGTTGCATTGTGTCCCAGGGCCTTGTGATCACCTTTTGCAAACTTCTGACAAGCAAAGCCAAAGGGCATGCCAGATTCACTGAACAACCGTATTACTAAATTAGCACCTGCAGTGATTCACTTAATAAGTGTGGCAAGAAAGTTTGTAAAATGGAGCAAAGCTCTCTTAACAACTATCTTGCTTAACAACAGAAATGTTGGGCTCTGTTGTGGTCGTACGTTGAGGACCACCTGTACTGGAAAGTTATTCCATTCACAAGTTCTGTCCTGGGGAAGCTGAAATATTTATTTATTTATTTATTTATTTATTTATTGAATTTATATACCGCCCCATTCCGAAGACTCGGGCGGTTCACAGCTTCAATTAAACAAACACAAATATACAAGTTTAAAATAATTAAAAGAAAATTAAACCAATACAGCTGTTATTTAAAAATAGATAGAATTGAGTATACAATTGCTAGGACAATGATTACTTTTCTCTTATGGCATCTGCAACCTGACCTAAGTAACTTCGGGCAGTTACAAGATAAATGTTTTATGTCTCAGTAGATGGGAGTGCCTGGTTGTCCTTGCTTAAGTTCAAAAGCTAAGCAGACTGGATCTGTTTAGAACAGGGGTCCCCAAACTTTTCAATTCATTGAGCCCTTTATGAAGCGTCAGCCTGTTCATCAACCTCCAAACATTTTATTATATGAAAACAATTTAATAAATGCTACTTCAACTAATAGCACAGTGAATAATAACCATAATAACTTGAACACCATCGGCATTGTCAAATTTACAAGGTCGATTGTAAGGTCAATAAGTCAATTGCAGAAGGCAGATTTACTCAGAACAGCTTACATCCTCTAACACCATCAAACATCAATATCTACCTATCCCCAGGTCCTTGGGAAAGACTTGATAAGGGATAAAAATGCCAAATCCAGTTTGAACATCTGGCTGACTGTGTGATGAATCATAATAACAACACTGATCCTTTGGAAAGTCCCATTGAACCTGAGGGGTCAATGTGAACCACTTTGAAGAACCCTGGTTTAGACCTTGGGTGGGATTCCACTAGGGGTATCCCAGATCTATAGGCTAGACTTGAGACTTGATATATTTTTTTCTGAAGTAGGAACATGTCAACCCTGTGGGTGTGCCCTGTGGGCTGCATGGGTGTGCCTATGAAGTCGCCAAGAGTCTAGCTTGACTCAAAAGTAGTTTTGAAACTTTTTATGATGTACCTAAGGCAATTGTCTTTGTGACAACAACATTGGAATCCTTTCCCCTGAATTTAAGGTAGGGCCAGCTTTGAAATGAAAGCACGGAGTGACAAAGATTGTTATTTAATTGATTACACCCTGTATTTTTATTCCAAAGGAGATGGGATGACTGGATTGTCAATTTCAAATTTTAAAAGGGGTGTGTGCGCATTTGAAAAAGTTAGGGGAAACACTATTTCTTGTAGTGATTCAGGAGTGTCCCAATATTTTTGAGATAGTCCCAAGAAGGGTGAGAAAGTGGAGGCAGAGGTGAGAAATAAAGCCATGTTTTGCTGAAAAATTTCTCTTAAATATAGCATGAAACTTTCAATAGAAGCATCAAGCTATTATAAACCAGTGGAAAACCTCACTTTGCAAGCCTCTCTGGAAGACTATACCTATAGGAAGAGGTAGATTCTTCTGTTAATATTTATCCACATTGCAGACTTGTGACTGGAGCAAGCATCCCCTGGTTGTTGTGCTCTGCTAGAAAAATAAAACATCAGGCATCACATTTAGAAAAAGGATCTTTGGAGAAAAGGCAGTATAAATTTACCTGGCACAATGTCTCCTTTTTCTTCAGTAATGGTATGTGAGTGCCTAAGAAAAAGAAACTAGAGTTTTCTGAAGAGGCTAGAATTACACGCTGGTATTTTGAAAAGTCCAGTTTCCATCTTAATGGTTTGGCTTGAGCCACGGTATTACTCTTGGCTGTACTTTCTCTGCAATAACAAAGAGATCTCAATCGGCATTTTACAGATGGATTTCTAAGAACCCTAAGGCTGGAAGGCACCTTATGGTCTTTGGATCCAACCCCTGGGTCCATGTAGGAGTCTAACTTAAAGCACCTCTGACAGATAGATGGCTAGTCTCTGCTTGAACACAGCCTGCAAATGGGAGTCTACTGCCTCTTTCGGTAATGGGTTCCACTGCTGAATGTCTCTTAAATATTTTATACCATTTTGTTGGCATCTCTACCTTCTCGTAACTTAAGCCCATTATTCTGTTTACTGCGCTCTAGAACAATGGGAACACATCTTGTCTTTCTTCCATGGGGCATCCTTTTAGTAATTTCAAGAGTGCTATATTACGCTTCCCTGATCTCCTCTTCCCAAGGCTAAATATACCTAGCTGCTTCAACCTCTTTGCATACCAATAGCAATCGCAATAGCACTTAGACTTAGATACAGCTTCATAGTGCTTTACAGCCCTCTCTAAGTGGTTTACAGAGTCAGCATATTGCCCCCAGCAATCTGGGTCCTCATTTTAGCCACCTCGGAAGGATGGAAGGCTGAGTCAACCTTGAACCAGTCTGGATTGAACTCCTGGCAGTGGGCAGAATTAGCCTGCAATACTGCATTCTAACCACTGCACCACTACGGCTCTTGCATAATTCCGTAATCTTCCTCACTGGCCTTCTTTGAAGCTTCCCAGTTTTGTTGAACCTTTTTTAAAGTGTGGTATTCACATCTGGTTACATTGAAGGTGGTGGATTGATTAAAGAAAAATCAAGCAAACAAATTGCTCTGATTTGGAAATGGGAGCTGCGGCTTAAAACTGCACTGGCTTTTTTGTAGCTCAGGCACATTGCTGACTTACATTTAGTTTCAATCAATTACCCTTCCACAAACTATTACAAACTACCCTTCCAAATACTATTATCAAGCTAAGAGTCCCCTATCCTGTACTGGTGCTTATGACTTTTGAGGAATTTTTGCATTTGGAAATCCATTTCTCTAATATATGAAAATTCTTTTGAATTTTATTTCTATCTTCTGGAGTATTAATTATTTTACCTAATTCTGAGTTATCTGAAAAATTTATAGGCATTCTCCCCACTTCCCCATGAATAAGTATTTATATTAATAAATTTTGAATAGTAGAGATCTATCTACCTAGAGATCTATGTTGTATCCTATTCTCTTTCCATAATGATGAGGAATTATTGATTATGATATTCAACCTACTTAATTGTTATGACACTCAGTTTGCTAATCTTAATTTAGCTTGCTAACCAGTATTTCATCAGTATTTTGTCAAAGGCGCAACTAAAATCAAGATATTTTACACTTTTCACATTCCTGTATCCTGTTAAGGAGTTTATCCATTTTTTTAAAAAATGGGGAAAAGTTAATACCATAAGAGCTGTGTGAGATTGTGTTACTAAATGTACACCAGGCAACCCCAACTTCATGAGTAATAAATACAACTATTGAAGCTCATTAGGAAGTACCTAGTGGGATCTTTCTAATCAATCAAGTTACTTTAAGAACTAACCCATTTTATTGTCAGAGAGGGACTGGCAGAGCCTGGGAAGGAGGAGTCAAGTGGGGAATGTGTTGAGAGTGTCTTCATAGTCATAAGAGAATGAAGTCCAACCACCACCACCCCTTGCTACTGAACCTTACCTAGTTTTACTCAGGTGCAAACTGTGAGTTTGAGAAGATTCCTGTGTATGGGCTTGAGCAATAAAGCAGTAAACTGAAACTTTTACATGTAGACCTGTTTGTTTGTGCTTGCCATGTATTTCTTTCTCTAACATTGCTCCAGGACTATTTGCCTCTCCCCAATAATCACTCACATTATTTTATTTCACTATTTAACTGCATTTTTATCATAAGCGTTAATCGGAAGCACTAGTTATTGCCACAGCAAGTTACCATCCAGCAATCCCGTTTAAGGTTGTTAGGCAGGAATAAATAAGATTATTTGCTGCCTGGTTGCTGCAATGATTTTGTGCAACAGTTTGCTGATAAAGTGACTGAAATTTGCCAGAATCTTGACGCCTCATGAGCTGAGTCTGAAATGAGGAGGGTGACAATGTCCTGTATTGTTGTTGGGATTCTGATAAAATGAAAAGGGTGTTCTTATGAGCCATGCCATCAGTAGTCTCAATCTGACTCCATCCTTGCTCCTCTGCGTAGCTGGGGGAAGTTTTAAGTAGCTGAGTCCAGCAGATGGTTAATGCCATTCAGACAGAAGACACTGTTTCAGCTGCCTTTAAAGAGGCACTGACATATCCCTGCCTGAACCCAGCTGCATTCAATAACAATTGTAGTCTCCAACCTTCCCTCCCCTTTTTTGAGAAAGTGGAATTAGTTCAGCTCCAGAGCACCCTAGAAGACATAGATTATATGGTGGAGTTGATGGCTTTCAGAATGACATTTGTCAGGACCTTGGGAAATGGATCATTCTTGGTCCTATTTAATTTTTCAGAAACTTTTGATATCAGAGGCCATGGTATCCTTCAGTTACAATTGGGAATTGGAACCATTATTACAGGGGCTCGACTCCTTTCTCAGCAGGTGGTTCTAGTCAATGGTACTGGGGGAGGAGAGGTTGCCACCCCCTCCCCTTGGGGTTTCACAGGGATGCATTTACTCATTTATGCTGCTTAACAGCTATATAAAACCACTGTAAGAGATAATCCATCAGTTTGGGGTGAAGTGTAAGTATCCAGTTACAAGTTGCCATCCTGGGATGAGCCATAGATGCAATGAAGGCCTTGATGTAATGTCTGGAAACCATGTTGGTGTGGATGAGACAAAAGAAATTAAGATTGACTTGCTGTTTGTCTAGAGGTCAGTTGGTTCTCTTACTGCTGTGGTTGCTACTCTAAATGGAGTCGGTCTTCTTAGACTCTTGTCCCCCTGGAATTTGTGTCCCCTTAAACTGACAGCTACTCTTTCATGGGCAAGGGGAGGTCATAGCCAGGAGACCCCCTTGCCCACTTTTAGTAGATGTGCTCCTTACAACACCACCTAGAGTAAGAGAATCTAACAATGAGAAGACATGTGTTCATTGCTACCTGCATTGCTTATTGCAGTGTGTTGTACCCAGAACTATGTTTGATGAATAGATGGAGCCAAGTGATACAAGCCACATATTTACAGGTGAGGTTTATTACTGACAAGCAGCATCCATATTGAAGGCATTACACCAATAGGCATTCAGATACAATTCAGAGCATTGGTTGTGATGTAGATGGCAGAGTACCTTCTCTGGGCAGAACCCACCCATCCAACCTGCTTAGCGTAGATGGGAATGCTGCAGGTTCCCAAACAAAAAGAAAATTATTGGGTATTGGAGATCATGCTGGTGACAGACTCCAGTTCTATGAGACACCTTCACCCATCAGTCAGACCAGTTCTGGCTTTATTTTAAGAATCATGAAAATGGTGTAGTTCTGAACTTTTGAAAGTTGATGTCCCCTTGAATGTGCAGGGGTGTCAAACTGGTGGCCTGCAGACCGGATGCGTCACATGCAGCCCACGCCCACCCCAGCTCCACGAATGGGAAAAACATCACAAAACACCACGTTATGGCAATGGGACACGGCAAGTTTGACACCCGTGATGTATAGCTTTTCAATCCCTTATTATGGCTTAATTATTTTTTATTATTATTAAACTTTTTTGCTGCTCATCTCGCCAAGGCAATTCTATGGTTATACTTGTTCTTCTGTGTCTTTTTTATTGTAATGAAAAGGTGTCTTCTGATTCTAGGAGTATATAAATGAGAGGAATGAATAAATAAAAATGCCCACCATAGCGGTGTAACTGATGAGAGCCTGATGTTGCAGAAAGGGAGGGTAAAAAGGGCAGATAGTGGACAGCAGGATCCTTCTTTACCACCCAATTGTCTCTCGTTGCAGGTCAACAAATTCTTGGGAATAAAAACACCACAAAACCCCCAAACCACAAAGCTTTTTCTAATAACTTCAGTAGGAGTATAATTCTGTGGAAGCATTTCTTTCTTTTTTCTTTTTCTTTTTTGCCAATTCTATTTTTATTTCACAGCAGATCACAAATTCTATTACCCCTATTTATAGTAAGTGTCAGCAGTTAGTAGCTTGCGGGCTGAATATAGAAATTTTTTTATAAGATTGCCATCTGGTTTCCCCCATCCCTTCTTACACTTTCCACTCTATTTAAAACAGAAGGAGGATAAGATGATATAGGAGGAAAATCAGGAAATCTCTTCAGTGTGCCCTTTAGCTGTGATACAACTCACCCGTTATTGCCCAAACAATATACCTTCCTTTTTGCTTTCTTTCAAACAGATGTGTGAACTGTGGGTTTTGCCGTTGTTGTTTTTTCAATTCTAAAACATGCATAAAATCATGACAGTGTCCTTCTAGAGACCATATACAGCACCACAGGGGGAAAAAATATTTTAATTTAAAAATGGATCTATCAAATGGATCTATTTCCATAGCAAGGGGCCGACCCATTTTCCTCTTCACTTCTCAAGTAAAGACAAAGGGAAGGCACTGAGAACAAGATAAGTTATATGCACACATAAGCTTCAGTTAATGATTACAAAAATTACATAGCTACTTAGTTCTGCTGAAAATTCATCTTGACTTTAATTCTAATTTCACCCTTTCAGGATTGGTGGTTTTCTCTTATTTATGCTACCTCCAGTGGTGTCATCTCATGCAGCGTGTTTCTCTTTTATTGTTCTCTCAGCCAATACATTTTTTATAGATGCGCACTACTTTAAAAAAAAAGATATTAATAAAATATTGGAATCTTCCTCTGTTTTTTAGCATAGGAATTCATTTTTTATGGCAGCATGGTGGCCTGGTGGTGGAGTCGCTTGCCTCCCACTCAGAAGGTTGAGAGTTTAATCCTAGGTAGTGATAGATGTTTATCTCTTAGGGTACAAAGAAAAGATATCTGCTGTGAACTCCGTGTGGCATCAGGAAGGGCATCCAGCCAGTGAATGCTCAGCTCCATCAAGCCGCCTTGACTCTATCCTGAATTAAGGAATTACAGGGTCATAAACAAGAGTTTTATACATCTTTTATTTAGGTATTAAACTGATTGAATAATTTTCCAATATTTGTTCTTGTTGATGTCACTATGCCTTCCTCAGCCTGATTTTAATTTGTTTATTTACTGACCTTGTATATAACTTGGAGGCAGATGATATTTTTAAACCTTCTCCAGTTTCCCCTCACCCCACCTCACCCCAAGACCTGCTGTGCTACCTCATCATGGCAGGGGGATGTTCCAGGGGGAATGAGTGAAGAATGAGACCATATGCTAAGAGTATATATTCTCAGTAGGGTCACCCAAGGATTGAGGGTCATCCCAGCTTCCCAACTAAAGCAAGTAAGTATCTACATTGGGCAAAAGTGATATAGGAAGATGCTGGAGGCAGGTGGTCACATTAGTGACAATGGCAAAGGCATGAATTAATACTCCACTAGTCCTATATTTACACCGAGAAAATCACATGGATAGAAAATATAACATGACTGGTGATATAGTGCTAGATGTTGGGCCCCTCAGATCAGATGGCATTAAATATGCTAACAAGGAAGAGTGAAGGCCCTTTCGGAATATGATGCTTATGACACATCTAGATTAAAACTAAAGATTAAAAAATGAAACAATTACAAATTGACATCTTAGACATCAGGGAATGGAGATGGATTGAAATTGGGCATATTCAATCAGAAGATCATACTGTTTATTATTTAGGACATGAGAAACCAAGAAGGAACGGTAATTGCTTTTATATTTAAGAGTACAGAAAAAACAATACATGTAGTCCTCAAATTACAACAGTTTGTTTAGTGACCATTCAAAGTCACAACGGCACTGAAAAAAAGTGACTTATGATCGTTTTTCACACTTATGACCGTTGCAGCATCCCCATGGTCACGTGATCAAAATTTGAACACTTGGCAACTGGTTCATATTTATGACCGTTGCTGTATCCTGGGGTCACGTGATCAACTTTTTCAACCTGCAGCCATTCCCTTAACAACTCTAGCAAGAAAGGTCGGGAAATGGGGCAAAACTCACTTAACGAATGTCGCACTTAACATCAGAAATTTTGGGCACAATTATGGTCTTAAGTAGAGGGCTATCTATACTTGGTTACAATGCAAAATTAGACTTCATGGACAACTCTGTAATCTCTCATCAAGTCATCCTCAAGTCTGTGTTCCAACATTGATGTAAGAGAGGAGGCCCTGGATGAGTTTTACGATATGGTTCAAATTGAAATTGACCAACATGCAAGCAAGGTGTGCGACTGGAATACCAAAGTTGTAAACATTGAGGAAAATGTAATTGGATTCTATGGCATAAGAAATTAAAATAAAGCAAGAAATGTTTTTGTCACTGACGCTTTTGAACTTTGGTGTTGGAGAAAACTCTTTAAAATACCATGAACCGCCAAGAAAACGAACAAATGCATCATTGAGCGAATCAACCCAGAGTTGTCTCTCAAGGCAAAAGTGACCAGGCCCAAATTATCCTGCCTCAGATATATTATATGAAGACTCAGCTTCCTGGGGAAAAGTCTAAGGTTGGGGAAAGTAGAAGGAAAGAGAAGAAGATCAACAGCAGCAAAGTGGATGGCCTGAATACAGAGGCAATGAGAGCACTGTTAGAGAAGCTGAAGGACCAGGTTAGGGATAGATGGTCATGGGGAAAATCTATCTATGTGGTTGCTAGGAGTTGACGCCTGCTTGACAGCACATCTAACCAAGTAAATATTTTTATACAGCTGAAATTGAAATATATAAAGTGGGAAGCTCAAAACCTATTGTTTGCTGTCTCCTTTATCTATCCTTGACTATTAATTATTATCCAGATAAAATGACTGCAATGTCTTTTTTTTGGGGGGGGGGGAGAGTTCAAACATTGACAAATCCAAGGAAGAATACCGTTCTAAAACAGGAAAGTACTCACCAAAGCATATGCAGTATTTTCATAAACAGTGCCTTTATCACTTATCTTTCATGTCATATTTAGACTTCACTTCAATTTGTCAATAGGTTAGGCCAATTAAAAATGATAGTGAAAAATGTCAGATGTCATTCAAATTTTATTGTCATCTAATTGCAAACATATTTTTTTTATTAGGGCCCTATAGCAAATTTCTTTTTTTGCCCACTTAATGAGGGGTTAACATGAAGCATTAGAGTCTAAACTAAGTCTAAGGCTTATTGGTAGAGTTATGGCTCTTTGCTTTTCTTTCTTCTTGAATATTTAGAAAAGGTAACAAGATCCGTGAAAGAAGAACAAAACCTGGGCAGGTTCCAAATTAGCTGCATCTAAGGATGTTGAATGAATTCAGCAGGGAGTAATCGTAAAATAATCTTTCAACCCTGAAAACTTCAAAACGAACGACGGTGCTAGTGTTACTTAAGACACGTATTTTACGTTATTCTCATAAAACAAATGCTGCCCCCAAGATTGGGGACACTTGGAGAACTCTTAAGACCACAATAATAGGGCTAGGAAGGACAGGCTGCCAATCCCCAGTTTAGGAGATGGTGATTTCTTTCTTTTTACAATGCGTAGCACAAAACCAGCTGCAAATACAAACCAATGGAGGCTTATGCTCCTTGCTGAAAACATACAATAGGTGTAAGTAATTTTTCAGGGGATTGAACTATGCCTTAATATTGTTTGAGAGATTAAGAGACTTTCCTTTCAGTAAGATAGCTGGATATACTGAACTCTTTTTGGACAAATTCACATGCAATTTTGTGCTCAAATAAAAATCGGGGGAGGCAAGGAAAGAGTTCACAGATACCATGTGGGGTGCCACTTATACCTACACAGTTCTATCATTAGCTGAGGGGAGGATGGAGAGTGCCTTTTAGCTGCATTATTATCATTAAATGGCACACTTTAATGGCCAATATTACTTATGCTGATACCTTTTCAGTTGATCATTCAATCTGGGTTTTTTTTTAAATAGAAAAGGAAAGTAAATGAAAATGACTAAGCCCCATTGTGTTTCTAAAATCGTTGCCTATGGTCAACCCTACTCAAAAATTTTGGTTAATTATAACAAGGGTGAAGTGTTGTGTGTTTTGTGGGTGGGGGTTAACGTGAGTTTTTGTTTTTTTTACTAAAAGCCGTAATCCACTTAAAAGATTCTGAAACAAAATTAAAGGAAGAGTAATTTAAACTAGCAGTCTAGTAGAAGTACAAATGAGAGTTTTCTCAGGAGCAAATATATATATATATATATATCCTGGAACATTTGAAGGTTGAAAGCCTGTCTGGAAAGAACATGCTTAAATGTCGGCAGTAAAGAATCATTCGGGAAATGTTTTGGTGTGTTTGTATTTTTTCTAAGTGCTACAGCCAATTATGCCTAAAAGAAGGAAAACCCAAAGCAATTCATCTCTGCCAAGTATGATAGCTTTTGCAATATCGGTATGATATACCTTTGGTAAATACTGGCCATATTCTGATCCATTCTGAAGTTCCCAAGTATCTCCAGGGTTAGGTCTCCTTACAACACTCAACGGTCCTGTTGAAAGTTTCAAGGGAAAACTAAAACATGACGGGTATGAAATGCCAGAGTAGTCCTAGATGCCAGAGGATCAATAAACTGTAAATCTTCTCTTTTAAGAGGTAAAATATTGCTAACCTAGAACTGCCACCATTTCTACAATCAGTCTTATTTTATGACCTCTCAACCTGAGTCATTCCTTCTCCTCTTGTTTCTTGATACAAGTGTTTCTTCATACCATCAAACTTAGTCATTCAAAAAGGTAACACCTGATTCAGATGGAAAACAGAAATAAAGCTGAGTGCCAACAACAATCTACGCCACAATTCTAGACAACCTACTCCAGCAATTTCATTTATGGACTAAAAAGCAAAAGAGAAAGAATAAACGTGTGTGGCACATCACAACAAATATAGTTCATTTATAACAACGGCTGCCAAAAATTGTTCTTGTACTCAGTGGATGCTCTGTAATACTGGTATAATCACATTGCACAACTGCCAACAAAGATAATCTATGCAAGCTTCTGCTGTTACATCACCCCCTGAGAATCTTTTCAGAAACAGAGTGCAACAAAACCTTATGACTACAGTATTGAAAAACGGTTCTCACAAAATCAATCTTTAAAATACTTCAGGAAATAAAATGGTGGGAAATATTTTTTTCCCAAGTTAGTTCTCTTTTGTCATGTTGTTGGAAATAAAAGGGATCAAAATGAAAACATAGTTAAGTGATTTGTTAACAGAGGCCATTTCTATCAAGGAAATGGTTTCATTTCCTTATTTTTGTTTTAGTTTTAACATTGGATACATCACCTATGACTCCACTGGAATAATGCAGAGGATGCTAACCATTTTGAAAGAGTAATCTGTCATGATATAATTGGTGATGGATTATGCCAGAGAAATGAGGTTATTCAGTAGGTGGTGAATATGGAGGCATTTGTCCCAGATCTTGTTCTTAATTGAAAGAAGTTGGAGGTTTCAATCAGATCACAGCTACTAATTATAGTTGAGTTAAAGTCCTTTTTGTAAGGGGGAAGAAAACCACATACACCTTCCATCCTACCAACAGTTTTGGTGAATTTATTTTTCATTGCTTAAAGTGAAGATCTCTTGCACATTCATAAATGAGCCAGAGTTTCAGATCTTAATTCAACTTTAACACGCATATATTAGTGTCATGTTAACTTAAACATGTTTTTCTACCTGCCTTTTCTGATAACACATGAAAATGGATAAAAATGAACTGGCAATTTCAGGATTTACTCACTAACAAGGTTTGTTTATGGAAAGAAGAGAACCTACGTGTAATTTTAGAAGGTAGAGATGACGATGACTATATTTGGAATTGCTGCAAAGAGGATGGAAAGTCACTTCTTTAGATATCTTCTTTGTTTTTGCTACCTTTTACTTTTCTTTTGCATTTTCTTTCTTTTCCTGCATCTTCTTTTATGTTTCTGTAGTTTATTTAAAATCTATGTAAAATCTTCTTATAATAAAAATTATTTGCCAAAAAAAAGTGAATGAATGAACCACCAGTCTTCTATCAGGTGATCAACGAAGATCACCAACAAATCCTCATTACAGAATCTGGTAGTCCTGCTAGAAATACTTCGAAACCTCCTCCGAGAGGGGAACAACAGAAACAGATCGTGAAGTGGGTGTGTGGGGTCTCTAACAATGCTTTGAGTTCTAAGCACATAGCGCTTATAAGCTTCGTATAATCTTCTCGGCTGTCCTTACCACTCTCTGAATGGACTTTGTCTTTGAGGCACTGCAGCCACCAAACCAAACAGTGATGTAGTTTGTTAAAACGCTCTCAATCGTGCCTCGGTGAGTTAAAACAGTTAATCAGTGGAACAACTTGCCTCCAGAAGCTGCAAATGCTCCAACACTGGGAGTTTTAAAGAAGAGATTGGATAACCATTTGTCTGAAATGCTATAGGGTTTCCTGCCTAAGCAGAGGGTTGGACTAGAAGACCTCCAAGGTCTCCTCCAACTCTGTTATTCTATTCTATTCTATTCTATTCTATAGCATCCATTTCCACACTCAGAATTTCTAGATTACCAAAACAAACCTTGCTTCAGTAAAAGTACAATCCATAGAAATTAGCCTTTTACAGTGGGAAGACAAACATTATTCTACAATAACATGATCTGCAGATAAACTCCTCTTAAAAATTCAGAAGCCAGATTGAATATATCATTTGTCAGTTTTATCCATAAATGAGGGAAATTATATGTGTTTACTATTTTGATATTGTTAGCCAACAACGTGGGAGAAGAATTAAGAGTTCACTGTGTTTTCCAATCCCAATTATGTACACAGAATACATGCTTATACTAACTGTATTAGTATTTCAAAACAAGTTAAACTTGCTAATCTAATCTAAATTAAAGGCATGGTGCCCTGCAGGTGTTTTGAGTACATAAATGCACCGTGAACAAGTCTTTGAATCTTAGAGCAATTAAATGATACTTCTATCAAACCTTGAAAGTATGAAGTTCAGGAAATTATGAGTCAGAGATCAGAAATAGATTAATACAGCATTATGCAGTTAGGAACAATGAGAGAGAAGAATGAAAGAAGGCTCCCAACAAAATCAAGTGAAGAGAAGATAATGAATGTGTGATGCTCAAAGGCCAAACTTGTAGACTATTGAGAAATGTTCCTAGTATTTAATATATTTTCCATATAAATTGTTTCGGCCAAAAGCCAAAAACACGGGACACCTCATTGTTAGGTGTACATTTAAAATGTTTCAGTTTCATGCTGCAACCAGAGGCCATATATCCAAGTGAGGTATTGAAAGACATCCTACTTTTACCCTGATACTCTTTGGAGGCCTTGATAGTGTCACATATCAGACAAATCACAGAGAATCTAAATTATTCCAGCAAAAACACATGTGGCGATCAAAACACATTATAGTCAGGATGAGGATTGTCCTTTCACTGGTTCAGTCGTATATCCTTTCTTTTATCCCAGCTAACTTCGCAAGTTTAATATTTCTGTAATATATTATGTCTTTGTCACATATTTTTATATCATCTGTTCTAGATACTATCCGAAATAGATGACGCTGCCTGGAATACATTGTAGGTACCATCTCTTTTGTCTTGTTCTTGTTTTGCTTTAGTAGAGGTTGCTGTCTCATTAAATGGGTAAATGATAATTGGGTACTGCTTTTTTATCTGTAATCCTTGCATCTGTATTACAAAATACTTATTGAGGTCTTTGTAGATTATTCTACTTCATAATGGTCATGTGGCATTTATTAGATCAGTGCCCTTAGCCTTTAGAGGTCAGTAAGCATAATCCATATTTTGAGATCATGTCTTTTGACTTTAAAAATAAGGGCATTTTGGCTATATAAACATTAATGCTGAAGTTTAAACATCAGAAATGTAGGAAATGATTTAAAAAGAGAAAAACCTTTAAATATTGAAATTGAAATGTGTATAAAAAGCAGCACAAGAGACATACCTTCCTTCAGTGGAACACATGAATATAATTCAATATTTGACAATGATGGAAATTGTTATATTATTCTTCTACTCGTTCCTTGGTTGTTATATTATTTTTTTTCAATTCCAAACTTTTAAAATGAGAATGAACACACCTTGGTCCAAGGTTCATCAGAAAATTATGTCTCCTATGTGCTTAAATTTGGTTCATAATATTTTTGGGTGTCTAGCCAGGAAAAAAAATCATATTAAGTAGAGGGCATTCAAATTTTAAAACTTTGCAGCACCGAATATCAGGACCATATATTTATTAAGCAATTGACTTGTTGCAATGTATCACCACTACCCTTTGTTTCTAAGTTAAGGCAAAACATACTGTATACTTTGTGCTGTTATCAACAAGGGCCAAATTTAAGAAATTCCATTTCCATTTTTTACGTTTGTTTTGGGTACTTATTTATTTAACTTTACAAATAACTCAAAGTGGCAAACATATCCAACACCCCTTCCTCCTTATACATCCCCCACAACAGCAACTCTGTGACACCCAATTTGGTCTAGTGGTTAAGGCACCAGACTAGAAAGCAGGAGACCGAGAGTTCAAGTCCCATCTTAGCCAGCTAGGCGAGCTTGGGGCAGTCACTGTCTCTCAGCCTCACAGGTTTGTTGTTGTTGTACGAAATGTTGGAGGAAGAAGGTGTGTTGGATATGTTCACCATTTGAATTATTTGTAAAGGGCGAGAGGAAAATCTATTCTCTTTATTTTTCATGGAGAATTGCACTTTTATAAAACATAATCTGTTTGATTTTCCATGTCGTATCTTTGAGCTTTTTTCCTTTTTTAGCTGTTAATAAAGCTTGTGTTAGTGCTGCTCTTGTCGTTTTAAACATGCTTTGCTTTTTTTTTTATACAAAGATTATTTGATTTAATTGCTCTTTTAATCACATGAGTCATTCATCAGATGCCCACATTGAATTGAATTTATGTGCTGATTA
>JANHFL010003147.1:12612-27428 GCA_032468155.1 Oxyrhabdium leporinum | reverse complement strand
CACAGGACTCCTCTCCTTTCCCATGAATTGTTGCTTCTCATCCAACACTCGAATCCAATGTTGATTCAAAAACATCTGGCCTCCAACTGTGCTGGGCCTAAATTCCCATAAATCTCAAGTCAATCTTTGACATGCATCCTGGGAATTAAGGAGTTAAGGAGTTAATTTAGGAATTAATATAGTGTTTAATACCTCTAGAGGGCACCAGATTGGAGACAGCTATTCTATTCTGACTGCCTGAAGTGAATTACCAGGTCTCTAAATGCAAGGATTTTATTGTGTTTTTCAGCCATCCATTCCTCAGAGTTTTATCTTTCTTTAAAATATTCATACTTTCTAGGCGGTTTCAAAAATGTTTCAGAAGCTGAAGAGACTTCATATTTAGTGCTCCAGCTTTGGTTTGGGCTATGAATAGTGTAATCAGGAGTCTGAAAATATTTTCAATAACGTAGATCTGTCTATCTACAAAGAAGATGGGAATTGGGAAAATGCCCATTTACAAATGGAAATTGCTCTTTGGATTTGGCCTATAAATTATCTTCCTGCTGATGTAAACTCTATCTGATGCAGCATACAAATGCTTTAACAACAGTTCAGTGCTAGAATTCAATATTTTTTGCCTTTCTTAAACTATAGTCTCCATTGTCTTTGCAAGTAAATCAATAAATAATTTGAGCTGGTTTTATTATTCCACGAGCACACACTTTTGACATCCTTGCTTAATCTACTACAATGCCTGATAGTCAAACTGAACTTAAAAAAAAAATTATTGCAGTAAAATTATATATCCTATATTGATACCCTGCCAAAGCACTTCAGATGGATCCTTACAGCTGAGGCAAATAGCATGAAATAAATAATGTATTGGCTGACTCCATTCTCTCCTTTAAAAGACATGATGGAGTAGAAGTGCTAAATCATAATGTTATGATGTATTTAATGTATAATAAATTCAAAGCATTGTAAATAACACTTGGGCCTTAGTGCAGGTAAGTGTTGAGTGGGTTAATTTGTGACAAACAGTAATGAGCGGCAAAAGGTTGCTAGTGACTTTCTCCTACCCTAGCAACTGTTCACTTTTTGCCAATAACATGATTAAAAATTAGAAGAAATGTAATTGATTGCCCTTGTTTAATAGAAATTTGTCCATTAATTTCTCTATTAAAGTTAGGAGTGCAGTATGACTTTTAAATTATATTTATTCTATTAAACTGCACTAAACATTTTAAACTTTCAGCTGGGCCTTCCCATCCCCTTAAATTCAGGGAATAAAATAAAAATAGTGTTGTTAAAAGATTTATGTGTTAGCTCGCTTGGATTCACTGGATGAGCTTGAGCAAGTGGGTATTTCTCAATTTAATTGTCCGGTCCTGCAGTGGAAATAATTGCGACCAACTTCATTGTAGTGTCTTAAGCATCTAATGAGAAGCAATACACACTGCAGAGAGTGCTCAGATTTACGAGTGATTATATTAATAATAACTCATGGTACACATTAGGGAGACCATAAACAAAAAGAAATTCTGAGAACTACATAAATTGTATTACCAATGTATTGTTATGGATTACGTTTCACTTATGGGTGGTAAATTAGCATTATATATAATTACAAGTTAAGCATCCTATACATATTGCTTCATACTTTAACTGATCTTAATCTCCAATCATGGCACCTGCAGACAAGTTCAGATGCAAAGAGAACACGTTCTGAAATTCATATATGGAAATATTACTTAGGATGCAATCATATACATTTACCTAGAAATGAAGGAAATGAAGATTTTTTTTTCACTGAAACCAATGGGATTTTGTTCCACCTAGACCTGCATAGGTTTCCCTTTTCAATTTTAAAACACTTTTATTTAAAAAGCAAGCTTTGTTTATTTCAACAGACATTAAATGTTTGGAATCCCAAGTTTCATCATTGCTGTTTCTGAGTTCACTATTAATGCTTTCATACTAGGCTAATTTCTTGATTTATTTGACTTGATTTACATTGTAAAATATTATCATTTCTTAGGATGCTTTTAGGTCATTTCTCTTGAGTATTAACAATTACAAAAGATAAACTATAATGAAATTTCACTTTCTAATTTGTGTCAGGAACATCACAGACACTCTTAGTTGTAAACAATACAACCAAGACAATACCATTTTACACACAGCAAACATTAAGACTTTAAGTGAAATTATGTCCTAGAAGTGTTTTATATATCTTTAGAATGAAATATTAAACATCCAGAATAAGTGGATATTAAATAGGTTTGTTTTCTCCTTAATTCTGACACTGCATGAATTTGCATGAAGAAATAACGCTTTGTGTTGCATTCTGAACATCATAAAATCGACCTGGATAGATACAAATAACTACTAGGAACGTGCATCTTTTAGGATTACTTAATGGTAAAGAATTGGCTGCAGGCTGTTTATGCTAATGAGGCTCAGGCAGGTTCTAATTATTAGGCTGCCATCCTGGAAATCAGCAGTGAAAATGTGCAGAAGCCACAGTTAGGCATAATAATATAGGATAACAGCCAATATGAATTAAGCTATTATTGCTCTACTGAGATTTCTCAAACTAGTCAGCCTAATGATGATATAATTTGCAGTTGAGTTGGCCTAGCATTAGTTTATTTTTGTTTTAGAAAGTTGAGCAAGGGATTATGTGTGACTCTAATTATAAAAAAAAAATATTACAGCTTACCTGCTTCTAAAACTGCCAGAAGAAAAGAATGGTTATTTTGAATGTAATTGCTCGACTGGCAGACTGCATCGTGGCAAAGGAATTGTAGAAAGCAAAGCCCTTTGAAGGAAGAATGGGAGGAGGGAGGGAGAAAAAAAGAAGGAAAACAAAAGGATTTTGCTTGGAGTTGTGTTTCATTATATCGAGGTGTAGCTTGGAATGCTTTAAACCACATGATGAAATTATCTATGGATCTTTTTAAGTGATTTGGTTTTCCAGATAAAACTATAACTGACCTACTTTGATTTGTGTTTGCTTGAACACTGCGGATAATAAAATTGTGCAATGTCAGTAACATGGAGAGAATTTCTAAATAAAATATACTGAATGTGTCTAAGCGTAGCAAAAATAGGAGCAACTCAGAAGTGACTACGAAAAATGCTTGAAGGCATATGAAGATTTCACTATGAAGAGATTATTTAAAAATATAGTTGACGTGTAATAAGGTTAATAAAAAAAAATACCACGAAGAGAAATGGAGAGTTTCTTATTATAGCCTTCTAATCTCATGCAGTTTTCTTTTTTCTTTTTTTAGTTGCTAAAAAACATTTTTCAGTCTATATATATATATATATATCCTAATGTCTTCCCACTTTGTCCTATTTATAAATAGAAGCAAAGAGGTCTTACAAGGATAGAAAGGTATAGAAAATTGTTAGGGAATGTTGTTGATGCAAACTAGATTTGACTAGATTTCCTTTTCTACACTCTTATCTTGTGTGTTTAAGCTTTTTGCTTACTATGTCTTATTCTCTTTCTGCCCTTTGCATAAGGACACATGCTCCAGTTAGATATAATACAGGTACGTGGCTATGATATAACATTTATATTTACTTAAATGCAAATGTTTTGCAACTCAACATTGCTCCATTTTTCTTCCATAGGAAAGGAAACTGAGATAAACAACTGCAGTGGTTAACAACTGATGTACTAGCTCCACTTCAAAACCAGTGAGAATATTTAAAATATTTAAAAACTAGTATTTACCTATTTGTTCATGCATTAAGTTCATTAAAGGTTTATTTATACCTTTCTGATATTGACTTTCCCTTTTAGTTATACTATTTTTTATGACCACAGACCCACTGTTTGCTGTTTATTACCAGTAAGTATTACACACTTGAATACACACACCCACACACACGCACACACGCACACACTCACACAGACAGACACAAGTAGTAGAAGGGGATAAATTCTTAAGGTGCTAAGTGATTATTTCACACCATACTCTAGAGTAGTGCATAAGGAGAAATAATTTTTGATGCCAACAAAAATGAAATAATTAATAGCAATAGCACTTAGACTTATATATCACTTTACAGTGCTTTACAGCCCTCTCTAAGCAGTTTACAGAGTCAGCATATTGCCCCCAATGATCTGAGTCCTCATTTTACCCATCTCAGAAGGATGAAAGGCTGAGTCAACCTTGAGCCTGGTGAGATTTGAACTGCCAAATTGCAGGTAGCCGGCAGTCAGCAGAAGTAATCTGCAGTACTGCACTCTAACCACTGCGCCACCGTGGCTCAATTAAAATACTATAATGTTAAAAAGACAGCAATTTCTACTGTGTAGCTCTTACTAAGAACTATAAAAATGTTGACCCCACTATCATCCCATCTCAGTTGCTGCTAAAGTCCAAGACTATACTAGTAGTAGCTACAACTCGGGGTTCTACCATCACATTCTGCTACAGAGAAATAGCTTTATTGTTTGATTAAAAATGGATGTTATCATTTACAGTAAGATGTATACATCAAAATGCCTAGCAATAGTGGTCTTTTCCAGGGTGGGGGTAGGAACAGGAATTCTGTTACAGTCTCATTAGTACCAATTTATTGATACATTTCTGCTGGAATTCATATGTCAAGATAAAGAATTTTCTTTTCTTGAAGGTGACTTTAGGAAATGTATACCTTTAACATATGCTTCCAGCCTTAACCTGATTGAAGTTGAGAACTCTGAACACTGCTGAAAGCCTTCTGGATTTCCGTGGCGTCACTGAAAGTCAGCATTAGTGGTGCGTTACACAAGGACTCAGTTCCAGGCTGAATTGTGCGCTGAGTGCCTGTGCAAAAATCATGGCCATCAGTTTTACATGCCTTCGTGTTAAGATCAGAATTTCATAAAGTGGGGCTACTGAAATTCAGGGACTGCCAGAACATAGATAGTATAATTCAATATGTGTGGTTATTTTATGCCCTTTTTTTTTCCAATTGCAAACAACATTTCAAATTATCTGATTGATTCCCAATTTAAGCAGACCTAAGGCCAGAAAAAGTTTAAAACAAAGGGTACTGGGTGATGCTGACCTAACATCTCTTAAACGTGATAAGACCTTGAAGTGGCTGCAACAATAGAAATCAGTTTTTCAGATACAAAAGCATTGAATGGTTTATATGCTCCAACATCTTGGAAGAGCTCTCTCTAGAACTAGTTTGAACAACTCAGTTCTACGTAAGGCACAAAATGTTTGTTTGCAAAAAAATTGAATGTATTTGGTGCTCCAGCTGTAGAAAACATTGTACGTATTGATTGTGCTCTGAGTTAAAGGGTGTTTGCCTAGGTCCATCCTACATCTAAGATATTCTTGGACCTTCAGAATTGGAGTAGAAAGTAAATTATTCATACTTTTTTTGCAGTGAATGAATTTGCACATTATTAGGACAACTGGGTCTTTTCTATCAAAAGACCATCCAGAAGAGGACGGATCACCTAGAAAACATTGGGGTTGATCATAAAAGCGGTAATATGAATATATTCTATAAAATTTTAGTTCTGTTTACAGTTTGTTAATATGGCAAATTATTCATCAATAAATTGATTTTGGTTCTGTGATTTTTTTCACATGCTTCAGACGTTTAGACTGGTAGATTAGATTAGCTTGGCAACTATATTTTCCTATTAGAAACAGGAATTCTAGAAATTACTGTTGTTGCTTTTCTTGCCATGTTCATACTCACCGTGGAGCAAAATACAGAAATTATAAAACCCAATTTCATTACCCATACAAGATATTACCAACTAAATTTCCCTGCACTTCCACAAATGTTTGTTTATAGAGAACTTATGCAAAGTGTAATAATTTCAGTAGAAGAAATAGTAGCTCAGGGTTCGAATGTGGAGTCCTTGGTGCTCTCTGAGCTTGGTTGCTTGCCTGCAAACATGTCATTACCCAACCAGCATCCTAACCAAGCTAAATCCAAAAACACAAGGGAATTCCTGACCGCTTGGTGTTCAGACAAATCAGCCATCAATAGACACATAGAAACAAGCCATATCTTAAACACCATTCAAAGGAGACCAAAGGAAAAAAAAGCTAAGAAGGAAACAAAAAGACCAGATCACATCCTCTCCAACAGCCAACAATCACATAAGCAATGATTAACACCAAACAAACAATCAAGGAGAAAACAATACCCTAATCAAGGAAATACCAAGGAGAAAACTACACTCCCAACAACACTGGCAGGACAAACTTTTTGTCAGGCCTAAGCCCAAAGACCACGCAGTGAAATACAATCTCCCCCAGAGGAAAGCTATAACCTTCTAACTTAATAGATATACCCTGGGAGCCTCTGGGGTGTCACTATGCCAAACCTTTCCCTCCCTTCTGAATCCAGTTCATGACTGCATAGTCTCTTATTTTGAGCTTTTTTAATATTGTTATCATTGAAAGGATTGGTTCTCCTGAAAGATATAACTGCATCACTATTGTATTTGTTTCATATTAGTTATCTTGCCACATTTATTTTAGTTCTTGTCTAACATGTTAATTTTGTTACTAAGCAACAATTCTGATCACACTACATATTCAGTGGCATTTATTTGAGTACACATATTTTAGGATGTTCTTAATAGAACTTTATACTTAATTTGAAGTTTGTTCAAATTCTGATTCTAATTAATTCAGACTATAAATTAAAAACAAAATACATATAGTCATCCCTTATTTATTTTCTCATGTTTATGGTGATTTGATAGGCTTTATTGTTATGGAATTATTTTAGGAAAATCATGGGAATAATCCTTTTTCAAAGTGGCCTCACTAACATAGAAATGCATTTGAGAGTACAGGCATACAAGTCAATAGAAGCTTCAGATTTACCTCCATAATAATACGTTTCTTTCTGATATCATAGAATCATAGGGCTAGAAGGGACCTTGGAGGTCTTCCAACCCTTTGCTCAAGACAGGAAACCTTATACCATCCTGGACAAATGTTTGTCCAATTATTCTTAAAAACCTCCAGCTCGGAGCACTCATAACTCCAGGAGGCAAATTGTTGCATTGATTAATTGTTACTGTCAGGAAATTTTTCTTTAGTTTTAGATTGGATTTCTTTAACAAGCTTCCATCCATTGCTTCTTGTCCTGTCCTCAGGTGCTTTGGAGAATAAGTCTTCTTTGTGACATCCCCTTAAGTACTGGAAGACAACTATCATGTGACTTCTAATCATTCGCTTTATAAGGCTAGACAGACCAAGATCCCTTAACTGATGATCGTTTGATTTAGCCTCCAGACCCTTATCATTTTCATTGCTCTTTTCTGCATACTTTCTAAGGTCTCAGCAATTATTATTTTTTTGTATTATGGAAACCAGAACTGGACACAGTATTCCAAGTGTGACCTCACTAGTGCAAACAGAGCAATACTATCACTTGTCGTCTTGATGCTATCCTGCTGTTGACGCAGACTTGTACTGCATTGACATACTGCTGGCTCATACTTAAATGGTGGTCCACTAAGACACCTAGTTCAGTATCAATAATGCTTTGAATTAATAACAATATTAGAAAGTTTTTTTAAAGTGTTTTCCACACAAAGAAGAAAAACAAAAGTCTGCAGCATCAAGATTCAGGTTTTTTTTTAATGTGGTGATCCTCAGAGTGATGATGAAGAATATTGCTTTATTTATTACTATAAATGTTCCATGAAGCCAGTGAAAGAATATTAAGAAGTGTTGGAACAAAACTGAACACATTTAAAATCACAGTCAGGGATTAGTATGGATATATCTCCTACAGAGACTTTTTCTCTGTAGGTAGGTATCATGTATCACTCTACAGACAATAAGATATCATTCTCTGATTTTACAACATGTATGCCAACATTATCTCCATCATTGAATGCTCATATAAACAGCAATATAGAATGGAAATACTGCAACAGATATATTAAAATGCATGAAGAGGGCTAAGTGCAATATTCAAAATAATAGGCTAGGGAATCATTGTTTGAACATTTTCTAAAATATAGACACTCTACTGACTTGAGGGCAAGAGGTTATGGGACCAGACTACGCAAACAATCTGCTATTGAAAGCAGGCACAACTGTTTATATTAATTGGAATGGTTAATCAGCTTTACAGATAGTTCTTTTCTCATTATTTATATTTTCCTGAAATACATGAGCTGTAACTTCGTTTAGCAGAACTTAATTAATTATGGTAGAGACTAGAGATATGAATGCTTGAATTCTTTCAAAATGGAATTACAAGTGCTGAATTATAAAGAATGTATCCTTTATTTTTGCCTGTTTAAGAAAAAGGAACAGATAAAAGTTAATGTTGGTGAAAAACAGTAATACTATAGTCAGGTAACAATGCATATCTTGATGTTTATCTTCTACTATGTCAGAGAGCTATAGAAAGCAGTAATGTTCAGGGGGGAAATATTAAGAATAAACATTTTGTTACAGAAAATGTCTAATCCATCTTTTAGCAAACCAAAAATATTACCAGCAGATTCTAATTCTGATCTTTGATTTTTATCATTAAATCATTTTCCTGGACTTCTAAACATTGAAAGTTTCCTATATTGAGATAACTATTCTATTCTGTTTCCTACACGGTCTACTGGGAAAGCTGTAACTAAGTGATACGGTCACATGCAGTCACATTTTATGAGCACACTGTTTAGCAACAGAATTTCCTGTCCCAATTGCTATGGTAATTTGAAGATTACCTGTAGCTGAATCTTGCACAAATATCACAGCCTATCATTTCCCGAAAAGCGTCTTGGGGGAAAAGGAAATGGATAGTTGCCCTTTCCTTCTACTATTAGATGGCTTCCAACATGAAACCTGAACATTTATTCATTTATTTATTTTATCAAATGTATATGACTGTCTATCTTGCACAAGATGACTTCTGGAAGTGTACAATAAAATCAATGATGTACACATATTATAGAACCAAGTAAGCAATTCAACTAATTATTAAAACCAAATTACAAGAGGATCAAAATCATAATGTTACACACGATGGAGCCAGTGTGTGGGGTCCCTTCTATTGGGGGATCCTCAGACCTGATTAAAAAAACATATCTTGAAAACTTTATCAAAGGCCAAGAGGGTTGGGACTAACATCCTCCTCAGTGAGGATACTGTACCAAAAGGCAGGTATTGGTGGCAAAAAGGCTTGTCTCCTCGCTCCCATTAGATGGAATTCTTTGGCAGATGGGACCCATAATATGCCTCTCCTGCTGGATCTGATGGGTTATAATTTCACATATAGCAGCAAGGCCCTCTTTCCTTTATTTTATCCTAAGATATTTGAATATTCTTCAAAGGAGGTTTGATGCAAAAAAAAATATCATTCTATTTCTTTGCTGCCGTCTCCTTCAACTGATGAAAAGAATTTTTAAAATGTAGAGATAATTCTATCATGTATCTATAATTAGTTTAATCTCTTCATAAGAGCACCGATTTTTTCCACTGGAGTAGAAGGATCTAAAAGAGGCATCAAGCTGAATTTATATGTTGCTAGAGATTCAATAGGATCTGGTCAGCATCTAGATTCATCCATCCCCTTTCTCATTTTGTAGGTGGGGGCAAAATCATGTCAAGAAAACTGCAGGGATTTGTTCAGGCAGTCACAAAGGGTCTATGACTCTATCCTGACCTGAAGGCATCAAAGCAGAAGATGGAGATGGAAATACGGCCTAATGCTTGGCAATGTCTCAACAGTTTCTGTCATTCTAAGGAATGTATGAATGGATACAAAGATGATTACTGAAGTTGGATATTTTAATTTTTTTTTTTAAAAAAAGCTCAGAACAAAAAAGCTACAGTATTATAAAGTTAATGTATCTTGTTTTGTGCCCTGAAGGTAATTAGACTCTGGCTCTGATGCTGGAGGAATTCGGAGAGGGGAGGGTAGACTTAATAGAGAAAGCCACGACATAAAAATAGTCAGCAAGCAAGAATCTCATAACTGAATTTAAAACAATGTCAGGACAAAGTTTCTCCATCCATAATTACTTTCTTTTCCTTTTCTTTCTTACTTTTAAAAACTAGCTATTTTTTCCACAGTAGATCAAATTAATTGGACTTGTGACTGATATTACTGAAGTGGTGGAAAACCTTCATAAATTTTAGCATTCACTTTTGGATTTAATAACCAGTTATACATGTTCAATAGCTTCAACATACTCATAGATTCTTTTTATTGCTGTTATGCACCTTATGAGTCACATCAATCTTTTGAACTAGTGTAGTTAGCTTATAATAAAGCCACGGTTTCGCCCTTCTATCTATCTATTCCAGAGACGTTGCACAAATAGACTTGTTTAAACAAGAACAGCAACATCCAATTCTGGTAATCAAAATATGACCCTTCTTTTAGTGTAGGGCACTTCTTTGTAGCACAATTTTCATCCCCTTCTCTCTCAACAACTGTTTGGAAGCCAGTCTCCAAACGTCTTCACTGCTGCTGAGGCCAGCCTGAGAACAGCAGTAGTCAGTCAATGTTCCCACCAAGTAACCATGAAGGGAAATAAAAAAAACCAGGACTCACACAGTATATGGACCCCTGAGTGATAGTTCTTGAAGTAATAGAAAAGTCACTTCTGCTCCAAATAGATGAAAACTAAAAAAAAATGTTAACAGACACCACATACAGCATTTTTAGCTGGCTGGGGGAGACCCAGTTTCTATAAAACCTTTTTTGGATTAAGATGCTGGAAGGAAAACATAGCATTATTTTTGTAGGCAAGTACAATTTATAATAGTTTTAATCACGGTGGCAATTTAGAGCCGCTGTATCTGTGTGTATTGAAGGAAGTAATTGCCGGCTTCAGCCTAGAGCCTGGGAAGAGAAACAACTGTTCAGTGAACATTGCTTACATAAGGAGGGAAAATCAAGTTGGACAGGTTTGGATATATTCATTTGTTTTTCAAACAAGGACTGTGAAACTGACTAGAAGGATTAAGATTAAGTTTGCTATTAATGCTTGCCTATACAACCACCAAAAAACTAAGTTTGTTATTTTTTTCAATAGAGACATGAAACTGACTAAACTCTGACTAGAATCATTAAGATCCAGTTGGCTGATAGCATTTATTCTTTCCACAGGATAATTAGATACCGAACAAGGTTTCATTTACATGCAGAAGCTGGGAGGCACTGTGATACAAGACTAAAGCTGATCCAGAAACGGACTGTTCACAAGACTTAGTGTTGTAAAAGGAACACACAAAGCCAATTTTGCTCTAATTTCAGATGAACTGGCAAGGAAACAGAGAAATGCCAATTCAGCCCTCAGAATGAACTGATGTCAAGGAACAAGCTGGCCCAGAGATGAACTGGAAGCAGCAGAAACAGTATGTGCAACGAGATCTTTCATCCATTATCAAGAATACACATTATTCAAATTGAGTAACAATAAAATGGCTTAAAATGTTCCATGACTGGATAATGAAAGGCTGCGGACCTTTCTTCAATAAACATTACTCTATTGGAAAGTTTAAAAAAAATTATTCTTGTGATTATGCTCTTTATAAGATCCAGAGGTTCCAAATTTGAATTACTGCTATGGTACACATACTTAACTGGGAGTAATTCCTATTTGCACACAACAGGAGGCCTTGATTTGAATCAAAATGCATAGTATCACACTGTAGTTCTTTTAAAGTTATGAAGACAATTGCATTTCCGAAGGAAGAATTCTAAAAATCCTTTATTTCTAGTCATTTCTAATCTCCATAATAACATGAAATAGTTATGCAGGTCCTCCTCTTGCTCTCTGCTGAATACAGAGATGTGAGATGGAATATTATAATCTATTGAGGGGCCATAACTACCTCCTTATGTGTGTCTTGATGTAGAGTTTTGATCATGCTGTTGTGCCTACCATTTTGGCCCCTTGCCTCAACCACAGATACCCTGAACAGTCCAAAGAATATGAATGAATCCTCACTCTGATCGATCAGATACACTTCATGGCCTACTACCTTCATGGAAATTGAAATCATTACACACAAATAAATCCACCAAAGAATAAAGATAAATGGGAAACAGTAAAAACACAAAGCATGTGCACTTAGTTTGCATGCTAATAAGAAATGGTTAAGATTTTGCAATCCAGACGTCAACAGATTTATATAAACCAAACAAATAAGTGAAATAAGTAAATAAACAAATACAAGCTGGTTTCAGAAGATGCAGTGGCTGCAATGCAGATCACATTGTAAACTTCCAGTGGATAATGGAGAAGGCAAGAGACTTACAAAAATATATTTAATCTTGTTGTATTAATTACACTATGGATTTTGATTCTGTAAATCACAATACATTGTGAATCACTCTTAAAAATGGATGTACCAGAGCAACTTACCTACCTTCTGAACAATTTGTATACTGTCTAGAATGGGAAAGTTAGAATGGAAAAAAGAGAGTCAAAGCTGAATAACATCATCCTACCTAATTTTTATGCAGAACATATCATGGGAAAGGCTGAATTAGAAGAAAGAGAAACTGAAATTAAAATTGCAGGAAGAAATATGAAGAACGTCCGATATGCTGCAATCTCTTGGTGAAGGTAAAAAAAGTAAAAATGCTGATTTGAGGGTTAATATTAAAAACCCAAGATTACATCAAATGGAAATATTGCAGTACTAACCCACTACAAATAGGTGAAGATAAACAGTAGTAGACTTTGCCAGAGTTTGCAGCACATTCAACCAGCACACAATTAAATAATTCTGCAGGATTCATCTACATAAGAAACTTCTTTATTACAATATCATACAGCAGAAATCAGCATACAAAATCAGAAACACAGAAGCAATATTCATAGAAGCAAGTCATTACAGAATAGAGAGATATAGAGGCAAGAATTACAGAGACAAAGATCCAAGGACAAACCAACTCTTATATACAATTCAGCAAGTCTAAGCCACACCGAGACTCCAAACTGTCTCTTATAGCTCCATACAAACAAATATTATGTTTCCGTTTCCAAGCAGTCCCCGTTGGCTGACCTGTTGCCATGTCTATTCAAGCAGTCCCCATTGGCTGACCTGTTGCCATGTCTATTCTAGCTCATAATTACTTATATACCAACAGATTTTATCTTCTTGTGCTCAAAAAACTATGATAACTGTAATTATTTCATGTTAAAAGTCTGCTTTTTGGGTGAAAGAGAAATCAGATAGTAAATCTAGACACATATTAAACAGCAGAGACATATTTACAACAAAGATACTTATTGTGAAGGCCGTATACTTCCAGTTGTTACAAACATCTGTGAAAGCCAAACTATCAGAAAGGTTGAAAGAGGAAAAATTAATGCTTTTGAACTGTAGTGCTAGAGAATATAATTGAGAGTCTCTTGGACTATAGTAACAACAAATAATTTGGTATTAGATTAAAGTGAGGCCAAACAGTTACTGGAAGCACTAATGATGAAGTTAAAGCTTAAATATTTCAGACAATTAACACAGAACCAAACATTTTTCATTAAGACAGTGATGCTTAGAAAAATCAAAGACATAATAAAAAAACAGTTGGCAGAAGATAAGATAGCTAGTCACTACCACTGTTATCATAAAAAAAAAGCTTATAAAAACCCAGAGAAGTTGTTACTGATAGATTATTCTGTGAATTAGGTCACAAGAACCAGAAGTGGCTTGATAACTAAAAAGCAGGTCATTCATTAAAATCAAGGTACAGTAGTTGTACATGTGAGCTTGTGAATACTGTTTGACATACAGAAATTCTATAAATTATTTAAAAGAAAAATGTTTACCTGCATTGTAGTAATCTGATTTCACATGGGTCAATACAATCCTAAAACCATTCGCTATGGAATAAGTCTTATTCAATAAAGTAAAAAATGCTTTCAATTTTCATAAGACAGCACTGTTCAATACTGAGAATTCTATTCTGGGTTTTTCCTTGTCCTCCCCTCCCCCTTTTTTTTTTAAAGAGCTGACAAAAATTCCTATACCATGTGAGTGATTCATTTTCAAAACTACTAATCGTTTCTAAAGATTTTGGCACTGATGCTGTCTTTGCTAGAGAAGTTCAATGCCCCATTCCCTCTGGAGAAAAAGGAGGGGAGGAGATAAACAAAGGCAACACAGAATTATCAGAAGTAATATTATAGCTTAAAAAAAATAGCTGACAAATAAATTGACCTAGTTCAGATTATTTTTTGTATTATAGCACTTGAGACTGAGTTCACATTATGTGCTTCCGCTGTTCTATTTTTATTTTACTATTAAATATAAACAATGGATAGAATCAGAGGGAATGATGGGAACAAAATTTTATGGAGACAGAACTGCGTAGCATTCAGCAGTATGATTTTGACCATGGAGCTTGAGAAGAACCACTGCAATTCATCACAAATATGAATGCATATGAAATATCTCTTTCTTCTCTTCCTCCCCTTCTCTCTCCCTGTCTCTCTTTCTCTCTCTGACAAGGTAGATAAATGTGGACATTGTGGTTTAATGAATTTTCAACTAGTTAATCAATTAATCCAAAATGTGCTTGTAAATTGTTCTGAATCATTATGGAACAGAGTATCAAGTGGGATCCCCAGGGCTTTATTCTGGTCCCAAGAGTATTAAAAATCTTCAAAAGCAATTTATAGGATAGTATGGGAAGGATACTGTATAGGTATATAACAAGCTGGAAAAAGAAATCACTCAATGAGTGAAATTTATTAATTGAAGGGAATGTACTCAGGGTGGACTGCTGGGGGTTCATGGGGCTTTGGGCGGACCCTTAGCGAAGATTCTGCAGGGATTGCTGAACCCCCAAATCCCACTCCTGGATTGAGA